>JASAMV010008980.1:0-28205 GCA_030248065.1 Rhynchonema sp. JSB1_4
GGTCAGTCGAGTGGACAGCGCCAAGGTGCAAATGTCGTGCAACTGAGTGAACAAAGCGCACAACCGCCAACCGGAAACCAACCATCGAATGATCAGAATTCGGTTAGTGCAAATCCTGTTCTTGTGGCACAAACCCCGGCTATGACGGTCGGGCAGCAAATGACGACCACTATGTCTCGTTATTCGCGGTTGATGACGGCGAAGGCACCTGTGAGCGTGCCCGGTCAGCCGCGCAAACGTGCGAAGGGTCAAATTTTGATGGATACCGCGTGTGGTATCACGTTTGTGACAAAGAAATTCGGCCAGAAGGTCAATTTTCAACCGCAAGAGGACGCGGTGTTGAATCTGACGTTATTTGGTGGGACGTCGATGAATGAATTGAATTCAAAAAGGGGACAAGTGCTGATCTGGCAACGTGACGGCACAAATTGCATGGTCAACGCTCATGTGACGGATCGTATCTCGAAAACGGAATATCTGCCAAAGCTGTCTCAGGCAGATGCTGAATTTTTGAGTCAGTTCGGAGAGGGGTGGCTCGCAGACGACTTCCCGGACGGAAATACTAAAATGGAACCGGACATTCTGATCGGGGTGGATAATTTTTGGCAATTCATTCTGCCCGAGAAACCCATGAAGTTACCGTCTGGTCTGACGGTGGTGCATACTACATTGGGACCGGTTTTGACTGGGGCTGAAGTGGCCCAAAATGTGATTCAAACGGCCGCACAATCTGTTTTCGTGTATTATGTGATGGCCAAAGCTCCGGACGATGAAATGTTGGTCCTAACGGAGCCGAATCCGACAAAGCATCTTAATGAGGAACAGATGTGGTCTTTGGCTGTGATTGGTGTCAAAGACGATCCGGTTGAGTCAAATGATGACAAAGCGTTGATCAAATTTCGTGAAACAATGAAAATCCTCGACAATGGTTCAATTGAGGTTGGTTTTCCGTGGAAGGAAGAACCACCTAATGTGGCCGATCATTACGGTCTGGCACTGGCGCAGTTTCGTAGCCAAGGAAGAAGGCTGGCGAAAAATGAGGAACTGTTGAAGGCAGTTGACGGTGTGAGGCAAACGTACGAACACGAAACGTACATTGAAGAAGCGCCAGTCGTGCCTGATGGACCGGTGTCGTATCATTCGTGGTCGTGCATTCATACGCCCGAGAAGGCCACAACGAAGGCCAGAATTGTGTCGAACGGCTCATTGCGAGCAGGCAAAAATGACCGCAGCATCAATGACGCTATGTTTCGCGGTCCGGTCGATTTGCCAAACATGTGTGGGCTCATCTTGAAGTTTCGAACGTACAAGTTCTACATCATGGCAGATCTCGCCAAGGCCTTCATGAAATTGAGGTTGAGGAAGGAGGATCGTGACATGACGCGATTCAGTACTGGAAAGACCCGTCAAAGACAGATCAGGTCGAAGACAATATTCGCGTGATGCGATATGCGGTGGTGTTGTTCGGTTTCGTTGCATCACCGTGGTTGTTGATGGAATCGCTGAGATTCATGTTGCGTGAGAAGAAAACAAAGCTGGCATCCGAGATCAGCAAACACATGTACGTCGACAATCTGATCTACGGACATAACAATGAACAAGACCTGATGAAAACGTACGATTCTGCCAAAGCCGTGTTCTCGGAGTATAACATGATCATCAGGGAGTTTCTCAGCAATTCAAAATGGTTCATGTCCAACATTCCTGAGCAGGACAAAATGAAAATTGAGAATGTCAAGGCTCTCGGTGTCAAAGTGGACTACGACCGTGACAGACTGGGTTACACAAAGCCCAGGAAAATCGATAAAAATGCGACCGTGACAAAAGGGTATGCGCTCAGTGTGCAGGCATCCCTGTACGACGTACCAGGCTTGTTGGGCCCGGTGACGTTGCGTGCCAAACTGTTCGTTCAAAAGCTGCACGCTGGCAAGTTCGGATGGAATGTTCCGCTGCCAGACGACATGGTCGCAGAATGGAAAACGATCGAATCCGACTTGGCCCAAGTCGATACTGTTTGTATTGATCGGTTCATCGGAACCAGCGATGATACAACAATACAGTATCATGCGTTTGTCGATGCGAGTATTCGTGCATTCGCAGGCAATGTGTACGCCGGGGTCAGTAAAGGTGACGTGCACAAATGCTATTTGTTGTTCGGGCGAATTCGTTTGGCACCATTGAACAAGGACATCAAGATGCCAAGATGCGAGTTGTTGGCGGCGTCGATTGGCGCCAAAGAGCTGAAATTTGTCGATGGGCATCTCGGTCAGCCCAAGGTCACCAAGTTGGTGTTGCATTCGGATTCGCAGATTGTGCTGTCATGGATTCGTTCGCCCAAGTCGGTGGCGAAATTCGTTGATCGTTTGGTTGATGAAATTCGTGAAGTGGATTGCGAATTTCGGTACATCAACACGAAATTGAATCCGGCCGATGTGGCCACCCGAGGTTGTTCGTTGGCTGAATTGAAAAGCAATCAGTTGTGGTGGCACGGCCCAGAATTCCTCACCAAAGACGAGTCGTGCTGGCCTGTACATGACAATTGGCAGCCGATCACGGTGGAGGAACTGAAAGAAATTCGGAAGACGGTAGAGAACAAACGACAGTCATTGAACGTGCTCCAAGTCGGTCGTACATCCCATGATTCGTGTTTGGGCGTGATTTCGTTCGAGAATTTTGGTTCGTACGACAAGTTGACATTGTCGATGGTGTATGTACTGCGGTACCTGAAAATGTCCGTTCTGTCGAAACTGTCGGATGACCGTCTCGAGAACCAGAGTTTGTATGCACGGGTGAAACAGACAATGAAAGCCCGTGGGTTCGTGACTGCCAAGGAAGTGAAGTTGGCAAAATTGTGTGTCGATCGTGAAGTGCAGAACCGTCATTTCGGCGATGCGTTTGAGGCGCTACGTTTGGGCAAAAGGCACCAACTAGTCGATCAGCATGGCCTGTACGTGGATGCTGATGGTCTGTTGCGTTCAAAAGCCAGATTCGCAAATGCCCAACTGTCGGATGATGCTCGATATCCGATACTGTTGCCGAAAGATACGCACTATTCGAAACTGGTGGTGTTGAAATACCACGGAAAATGCATGCACAATGGCTTGCAACAAACATTGGCCGAATTGCGACAATACTATTGGCTGGTTGCGGGTCGATCTCAGGTTCGAAAATTCATCAGACCGTGTGTTGTCTGTCGAAAATTGAAAGGTCGTGCGTACAAATTGCCGGCAAGTCCGCCGTACCCCGTAGAGCGTGTGTCTCGGTCGCCTACGTTTCAAAACTCGGGCTTGGACTATGCTGGACCGATTTATGTGAAAGAGAATGCTGAATCGACCGAACCAATGAAAGTGTGGGTCGCGCTGTTCTCGTGCTTCTCGAGCAGGTCGGTACATCTCGATACGGCACGAGATTTGTCAACAGACAAATGTTTGAACGCGTTGCGGCGGTTTATTGGGCGACGTGGAAAGCCCAAGCAAATTTTCAGCGATCATGCGTCCCACTTCACGTTGTTGAAGAAAATTGTTGGTGAATGCTGGCCAAAGGATACGGAAACGGATGAGTACATGGATTATTTGGCCAGGGAAGAAATTGAATGGCGCATGAACACTCCGTTGGCGCCATGGAAAGCCGGTATGTACGAACGTATGATGTCAATTTTGATGCGAATAATCAAAGCAGCAGCTGGGAAAAGGTTGTTGACGTTGGATGAGTTTCAAACGCTGCTGGTCGAGGTCGAAGCAATGATGAATTCTCGACCCTTGACATACGTGTACTCTGATGCCAATTCGTTCTAAGTGCTGCGCCCGATTGACTTCCTGGCACCAGGCCGTGAATGTGGTGCTATTCGGTTCGATCAGGATGACGATCCGGATTATGAGGAAGGTCAGATGTCGACCGAGAAAATGGTCAAAGAGAATTGGGCAAAGCAGCTGAAGAATTTGGACAAGGCATGGCACTTGTACACAACTGAATATCTGACATCCCTGCGTGAACGTTGTGTCTCGTCTGTTTCGCAGAAAAAGGGTGTCGTTGAAATGAAACCGAAAGTCGGTGCTGTGGTGCTATTAGACGATGCTAATGCACCCAGAGGCTGTTGGAAATTGGCCAGGATCGTGCAATTGTTCTACGGCGATGACGGGCAGTGTCGTTCTGCTGAAATCGCGTTGGCAAACGGTCATTTGTTGACCAGATCCATTGGCCATCTGATTCCGCTTGAGCTGACCGATGAAATCGAAGAAAACAAAGACGAATTGAAACCAGATGAAGAACAGAAATGTGAATCTGCACAAGGATGCAGTAAAAACAATATTGAAGTCGAATCGGCAGCTCCAACGCTGCGTCGTTCCGCACGGTTGATTGCAAAAGGAACGGGCGCAAGTACAGCACTTGTGACGGCCATGGCTGTGTTATTTTGTCTGTCGCCTGTGATGGGCGAGCATTTCTTGCCAGGCCAATGTTCGAATCTGACCGGTTACGTGCAAATGAATCAACTGCGTGCTGATCATTGTGTTGATTCGAGCTATGTTCTGTTTCGTAACGAAGAGGCTGTGATGTGTTGGTTGCCTCTGTCGTGCACGAATGGCACAAAAGTCGTGAATGGTGAATGTTCAGACAAATGTGGCTGTCCAAATTGGGCACAAGGTTGCGTTTCGCGTTCTGACAACGATCGTTTTCTGGACAGCAAAGTCGGAGACGAACAGGTGCTGAATTCGATGAAGCCAGACGTTTGTTCGTTCGCTGAAAACGCCAATTGTGACCCCGAGCCCAAAACCGAACTCGTTCCTCAAGTCGAATTATCCGATGGTTCGTTGGTGTTCGTTGATCAATTGAACATCAAAGTGTTCGAAATCACGAAAGATGACTTCATATGTGTCGGGAACCATGGTCGTGGCACCCCAGATTACTGTCAAATGCACAATTGCTCAGCAACGGCAACGAGATTGTGCTACTACCGTTTCCAGGAACGAGCAATCTTGTGCAATGCAAACGGACAGTCGGTTCGTGTGTTTGCATGGGGTCTGAAAAACGTGACTTATTACGATCACCTGACAAAACGAGCCCCAAAAATGACTCAGTGTGATCAATGTGACATTCGGTGTGTGCAAGGCGAAATTGAAGTTGTCGTGTCGCCCCACCTGTCGTTGATCGAGATTTGTTCTGGGGCAGTGTGCTTTCGGGAACCGAATCCGCCAATGAGGTCAACAATTCTGTTCTCACCCGAAGTGTCAATGCACGACTATGACATTCACGTACAGGCGTGGCAAAAGGGCGAACTCGTGTGGATTCGCAATGTCACGTGCGAAAAAAATCCGTTCTGTGAGACCATTCAGTGTACGTTCTGTTCTGAGATGGTCGAAAATTCGCACTGTTTCCCAAAATACGTGATCGTCCTATGCGGGTTGATGGCATATTGTACGTTGGCGCTCATTCTTTCGCTGTTCATGTGCATACCGAAGATTCGTGAGAAAGCGAATTCGTTCAGCAAGTCGTGTTGGACAAAGTTGAGAAAATGTTGCTGCAGGTGCAATTGTTATTCATCGAAGAAACGGGCTGAACCTGCCACAGTGGCTTACAAATGCGCGGAAGAACGTGTCGAAATGAATCCTGTGGCTCAGGAGGTACCAGAAAATACTGGTGTTCGTGTGCCTCGTTCGGTCAGTGCTGTCACATCATTGTTTATGTTGGTGATATTTGTGGCATGCATGGCGCACAGTGCTTCTGCGTGTTACGATGCCGTGACGGTGACATCTGAACAAGAAGCATGCCTGCAAAGCAGCAACAGTCCTGAGAAATGTGAAATTCAGGACACCGTGAGAATGGCGGTGCCTCCAACTGGACAAGTATCGTGTCTGTTGTTGCAGTCCAGAAACGGAGAACCGCTCGGTACGCTGTACATCGAGACAAATTCGATCAATTTGGTGTGCAAAAAGGACACCGAGTTCTTTACGCGGTCATACAAAATGCAAACCGATAGTGTGAAACGTTGTGACGGAGCCGGAAGCTGCACGGGCACGACGTGTGTTGACACGCTGCCGACAAGTCAAATCGAAGAATTAAAATCAAGCTGGATCCCGGGTTCACGTTCTGCACCTCGTCACCTGGTTGTTGGCTGGAAGGCTGTGTGCTCTGCACACCAGGATGTTTGTTCTACAAGACGAGCGCTGTTCCGACATCAGACGTGATCTACGAAAGATTCACGTGTCCACAATTTGAATATCGTGTGTCGATAACGGTGACACTGCACAAGGCTGGTGAGCGATACAGCCAAGCATTAAAATTGTCACCAGGGGTTCCTACAACGTGGAACAAAATTCGATTGACTGTCACGTCTATCACGGCTCCACAAATGCCGCTACTTGATAGTGTGTTCGTGACTGACAGCAAGAAGGTGGTACTTCTGGATAAAAACAATGCGCAATGGTTGATGTGCGCAAGCAGACATCACGCTGAAAAATTTGATTGTTTCGTACCGATCGATGTGTGTCAGTGTCACCCGAGCAAAAATCAAGTGACATGTATCTGTGACCAACTGACAATCGAAGAATTGTTCCTGCGTGATGATCGCATCCTGCCACTTCGAAGCAGTGGTGTTACATAGATGGTGTCCGAAAAAAGTGAAATTATTGCACATTTCACGCAATATCTGTCAATGGAATTGCAAATTTCAATGATGAAAGTCAAATTGAAACCCAAACGCGAGCTCAACAGCTGTGACGTTCGTGCTGAGATTGTTGAGGGTTGCTACAACTGTTTGGTTGGTGCTAAACTTCGTTTGTCGTGCATTTCCGATTTCTCAGACACTTTGGCGCTCGTTCGTTGTTCTGAGTTTCGGTTCGGTGTTCGCTGCACTCCTGGCGGGGAGGTAAACGACATTCGAATTCATTTTAGCGCACCGAGAGTGAAAGAAAAATGTACCGTAACGTGTGGAGTGGTTGAAACCACATTTGAATTGATCGGTGAACTGGCATTCGTGGACAAGAAACACTTGGGAAGTGTGTCAGGACACATCAGCGTGAAACAAAATGCGTATGAAAGTCTTGGAATCGGAAGCATTGCGTCCACAATGTGGGACCATTGGAGAACAACGGTCATTACGTGTGTTGTTGTTGGTATCGGACCGTTCAATTGCTTCCTGTTGTGATTCAAGGATTCGTGAATCGTATATTTCGTTGATTTTCGTGCTCGTTAATCGTGTGTCGATTTATATTGTGCTGTTCGTTTATCTTCGCGTATCGTATTCGTCAATGTTATACACGTATGCTATCGTCTATATCGTCTACGACGTCAGCTATCCACATCTATTCGACTATCTACATCTCTAACTGATTCATCGTCTCGATTCGAATGTCTATCTACGACAGTCCTCGACGGCAAAGAAGAGTTACGAACAGTCAAAAGAAGACATTAAAGGGCTCGGGACACAACCGAAGGAAGGGCAGCAGAGCGCAGTGTTATACATCGTTGAAAAGCACTGTGACAGCATATGTCACGCACAAATGTTAAGCTCCTTAGAGATTCGGTATCTCTTGGTGGAGCGACTTTTCATTCCAGAAAAAAGTGAATTTTTTCACAACTTGAAACGGCCGGTGCAGAAACTACAAATGAGTTGAAAGTCAAGTAACACGTGGATACGATTACAACAGCTTCTGGATAACTTATCATGAGAACTTCAGTCGCTCAAAGCATTGCTTCACTCGGTGAGGGTGCGAAATGTTCCAAAAATCGGCCACATTTTTCGAAAACACTAGTTTGTCTCTAAATTTTGAGGCCGTGCTTTGCGCTGCAGAAATGAAAATGCAATAGAAAAATAGAGCATTTTCGAAAGTACCAGAAAATAAGGTTTTTAAATTTTAAAACACTTAGATAGCGGCGTGACAGGCCGAAAAAGACCTAAAAATTGCCACTAAACTGCATAGTTGCATTCATTGACGGAAATGTGATGTAAATAAGCCACGTATTGCATTGCATTGGAAACGGGAAAGTCAGATAAACGCACAGTCCAACCATCTAGACTAGTTTCGAGACTTCAAACCCCATGGTACGGCTGCTGCAGCCATGCCAGCCTGATTAGGATATTTGGCTATAAGTCGTTACCGTTAAAGATTATTGCACATTTGATAGCATCAAACGATGTAGATTTAACGTAGCTATCGAACGATATATAACATGTCCATACTATCTCTTGTTATGGACAAGAAACGGTCAAAATCCAGAAATCGCACACGGTGACGTGACAGTTCATTCCAGAATCGTCAAAAAAGCAATTTTTTAACCTCTGCCCTTAAGCGTAAGAATTTATTGGGGCTTGTTATATATCATTCGAAAGCTACACCCGAGATACATTGTTTGGTGCTATCACATTTACGATAGCTGTCAACAATAAGCATTTATAGCTGAATATCATATTCAGGTTAGTATGGCTGCCCCGAGAGATCTGTAGACCTTGGGGTCTTCGGACCTTGATAGGTTGTTAAACCAGACGTTTCTCTCAATTTTGTGTTTCGAATCCGATACAATCTGTGACCTTTATGTGTCACAATTCTGGCGATGAATGTAACCACCTAATTTAGCGGCAATTTAATGGATTTTTAGGTCTGTCACGGAGCCCGCCATGAGTTAAAAAATTTAAAAACCTTATTTTCTGGTACTTTCGACGATGCTCTATTTCCCCATTGCATTCTTATTTCCACAGCGCTAAGCGTGGCCTCAAAATTTAGGGACAAACCTGTGTTCTCGAAAAATAAGACCGATTTTTGGAACGTTTCGAACCCTCACCGTGTGAAGCTATGCTTTGACCGACTGAAGTTGTGATGGTAAGCTATTCGGAAGCTGTTGTAATCCATGTGTTACTTGACCTTCAACTTATTTGGGGTTTCTGCACCGGTCGTTCCAATTTGTGCAAAAATTCACTTTTTTCTGGAACGAAAAGTCGCTCTACCAAGAGATAGCGAATCTCCAAGGGGCTTAAAATTTGTGCGTGACATAGGCTGTCGGAATGCTTTCCAACGGTGTGTAACAATATGTCCTGCTACCCTTCCTTCGGTTATGTCCCGAGCCCTTTAAATGAATGAAGGAAAGGTCTCAAGAAGAAAGAAATTACTGGAAGGAATGGACTGGTCAAATACCATTGATTTATCACATTGATTAATTAATTAATTGCTTTGCTTTTCCTGAGGGGGAGGATGTGGTGACTAATCCCCAATGCATAATCACGTGTTCGCTACATAAGCAGCTAAGCAGCAGTGTAACGCAATAACCCACGCTGTTCTATTGATTGATGTTTTGACTAAACCTAACTGGCTGACTTGTTTTCCTACAATTCTGTGCTTGTGAACTTCACTTTGTGCTTTGACTCTGTGTATGTTGGTTTGGAAGTAAAGTGTGTATAAAGAGCATGTAAAACCGTCCTGGATTATCGTCACTACACTGTCATCTTCGGGGTGTGCGATCTCATATGACCACCGCTAGAGCCGAAACCAACGCAGCATCCCCTATTCCAACCATTCCACCGGCATCTGGACCCCGATGGTCCAGACGGTGTTATGGCCGTTAACCCGGTCACCTAACCGAGTCCAAATTCGGCATCCTCGTGGTCGAAAACATCAATATCGGCCTGAATCGGCCAACATTTCGATCATTTTGAAGAGAATCGCAGTATCGGGAGCTCGATAACCCCGACGGCGTCGTTACCGTTGACCCGATCACTTAACTTAGTTCAAATTCGGCATCCACGTGGTCGAAAACATCAATATCGGCCTGAATCGGCCAACATTTCGATCATTTTGAAGAGAATCGCAGTGTCGGGTGCTCGATAACCCCGACGGCGTCGTGACCGCCAACCCGATCACTTAACTGAGTCCACATTCGGCATCCCCGTGGTCGAAAACATGAATATCGGCCTGAATCGGCCAACATTTTGACCATTTCGGACAAAATCGCCGGTATCGGGATCTCGATGACCTCGACGGCGTCATGACCGTTGACCCGATCACTTAACTGAGTCCACATTCGGCATCCCAGTTTTCGAAAACATCAATATCGGCGTGAATCGGTCGAGATTTTGATCATTTCGAATAAAATCGCCGGTATCGGGACCTCGATGACCCCGATGGCGTCGTGACCGTCGACCCGATCACTTAACTGGGTCCAAATTCGGCATCCCCGTGGTCGAAAACATCACTATCGGCCTGAATTGGCCAACATTTTAACCATTTCGAATAAAATCGCCGGTATCGGGACCTCGATGACCCCGATGGCGTCGTGACCGTCGACCTGATCACTTAACTGTGTCCAAATTCGGCATCCCGTGGTCGAAAACATCACTATCGGCCTGAATCGGCCAACATTCTGACCATTTCGGATAAAATCGCCGGTATCGGGACCTCGATGACCCCGATGGCGTCGTGACCGTCGACCCGATCACTTAACTGTGTCCAAATTCGGCATCCCGTGGTCGAAAACATCACTATCGGCGTGAATCGGCCAAGATTTTGATCATTTCGAATAAAATCGCCGGTATCGGGACCTCGATGACCCCGATGGCGTCGTGATCGTCGACCCGATCACTTAACTGGGTCCAAATTCGGCATCCCCGTGGTCGAAAACATATCGGCCTGAATCGGCCAACATTTTGACCATTGCGGATAAAATCGCCGGTATCGGGACCTCGATGACCCCGATGGCGTCGTGACCGTCGACCCAATCACTTAACTGAGTCCAAATTCGGCATCCCCGAGGTCGAAAACATCTCTGTTGTCAAGAACTGCTCAAGATCGACTGTTCCGATGGTCACGGTGGTCATATTTCTAATAAGTTTGAACACATTTGAGTGCGCAAGGAACAAGTTTGAGTCATACTCAAATGTTATGAGAGCAAGTTTGAGTACGTTTGAGTACATTTGCATGCACTCAAACTTCAAATGTGCACGGAATCCCTGTGGAAGGTCCGGGAAAGTCAAACGTTCAGACATGGGAGAAATCCAACGAGTTAGAGCTCCTATCGAAATTATACGTCCAATATCAACTATTCGCTCAGGGTGAATCCCAACCATTCAGGAAAAATAATCTGATCATTCATCTAAATGACGCTGACGGCTTCCAGGAAGCCGAATTCTATCTCCCGAAGCCCGGAGTTCCGTTCGAGGTGCAATTTCGAGTATCCTACATCCATAAAAATAAAAATCGTTTCGAATACGGCAATGAATCCGACCGCATAATCATTGCCAGCCATGGTCTTTTCCAGTGATTTGCATTCCAATCCTGATTATGCGTTAAATCCAAGTTCCAGATTCCTATCCTAAATGAAATTCCATAGTGTTCTGTTCCGAACATATCCGAGTTGTGTTCCAAACATATCTAAATTTAGTGTCCAGGTATCCATAGGCCAAAAATGTTTAGTTTTAGCCGCAATTTTCGGTAGCCGCTCCTTGCTGTACGAGATGGTTGGTAAAAAGATTTGGACACAGGTACGTTTTGTTGTTGTTTTTTTAACTTTTATTCGGGCAGCTACACTTTCAGCACAGTTACACATCTTCTTAAATCAAATGTCATACCATTTTGGTATGTTCATAATCCCGAATTGTTCGCCACTAACGTTTCTATCAATTTCAGAATAATGTAAGGTGACTAATTCGGGACTCGTAGGGGGCATGGGCTTTACAACTCCTGGCATAAATCCAAAAATAATGGTCGCCTGTGCAACAATTACAAGACCAACTACCCAATATCAACGCTAAATTGTCAGTTTTATGAGGTGGGACAAAACCGGAAAGCTGTGTGGTAGAAAAAAAAAACGTCTCACTCACAACATAATAAAAATAGCAACACGCCTCTGTTGTTTCGGCATTGACCTCCTTTTCCGACGCTTCGGGTATTATGCTGCTTCCGGGTTGAATTATTCATTTGCAGTTTTCGTGGCAATTTTGTCAGGAATTACAGTGAATTGATTTAAGCTGAAAAGTCTGAAACGCGCGTGCAATGAGGTATACCTACATGCAAGTGCGAGCGGAAGGTTTATGAAATGTTACATAAAATGCGCGAATTTATGCGAAAGAGACGAGAATTATGAAAACAGAAGGTACACGAAAAATAAAGAAAAAAACACCTCGCTGGGGCCTCCATAACTATTAGCGAGTTACTTTAGGGTACCATGTTTTGTTACTTAATGTGTTTCGTTACCTAACTCTATTATTTAAGAAAGTGCGAGTTACGAACCATATTATAGTTTTATGTAGATCAGACTAATACATTGTGATGAAAACCAATACAAAAATCAGGATACAAAAACTGTGAAAATTACACAAAGAGCCGGGTGGGTACTGAACTGGTAGCTGGCTAAAACTACACAAAACCAGAGTACAATAACGTCAGAAGCATCACGTCAAAACATACGGTGGCGTGTTCGCACACGCAAATATGCCAACTAAAAATATTCAGAGGGTTACAGCACTGGCGTACTAAAAGTGGCTGTTACAAAGGTATACAGAGGTAACGCCGTTACCTCGTGGATAGTGGTCACATGACAGTGATAATAGTGCTTTCAGACACTGTCAGCAAGTTTCAGGTGAAGGACGGCTCGCTCGACTTCGTCTTTCTTGACGCAAGACATGACTACTGCGCTGTTACAACGGATTTACTATTGTGGTGGCCAAAGCTTAGAGATGGTGGGTTATTTGCTGGGCACGACTACGTCAGCGCTGAAGGCAAGTCTTCATGTTTTTGCCTCGTAGTCTTTGCAGTACTCTAGTTTAGCAACTCCAAAATTGAAAGTATTGTTGGCGTAAAGAGGGAGAAAAAATCCTAAAACGTGGGCGAGAAAGAGCTGGTAAAGGTGACGACCAGCGGCTATTGAAACCAAGAATTGCAATACGACGTAAATTAGTGCGTTAATATATCAGATTATCATTCTATGCACCAAGCAAACATAGTGCTTGGATTCAGCATGCAAAATGGGAAGTGAATCTGAAAGAACCTGCGGTACCAATACGGCAGAGGAAGAAAATGACCTGAGAGAAAAAAGTCGGCGTTTTGAGGTGTCTTTGGTGTCATTCGATTCAGAAAAATATGGGGAACCAAGAAATTAATTGGAACTAGAAAATTCCTTGCAAACTTGATGTTTCACGCGCGGGAACATTCAGCCCAAATTTGGGGAATTTTAGGTTCAGTGAACATGTGGTCCTGCGAGCTCGTAAACAGGTCACATGAGCACAAATCACCGATAACGCTCCAAATATGCCAATAATATGGGGATTTCACTTGCCAAACGAACCGACAGATTCTCCTGACGGCCGGATTATCTCCGATTTTTATAATACAAATAGGATTTCCGCGTTCAGACTTTCTCGTTAGGTTTTATTAGAAAGGAAAGTCACAAAGGCAGCGCAATCGCGCCCAACACAACCAAGAAACAACTCCAAAACAAACTCCAAGTCAACTCAAAGGCGAACTCCAAGCGAACTGAATTATAAAGAAAAAATAAAGAAAAAGAATAGGTTAAGTGGAGGAATACAGGGGTATTATGTGGTACACCAGAATGAAAGCATAATATTAGGCATAAAGAAGTTAATATGTTATCACCAGAACACAATACCCGACGCTCAGCTTCGTTTGACCCCAAACAACGACAAAATAAGGAATATTTACGAGAAAAGACACAAAAAATAGCATAAAAACAAGGAATATCTGAATTGAATGACACAAAAACACAAATAAAAATGCAGAAATAACAGCTTTGAAATTGTTACGAAGGGCACAGAACAATAGGCATAGTCACGATAATATAAATATATTCCATTGCATCAATTGGCCATTGATCGTTTCATGTCACTTGGACCATTGAGTGATGTAGAAGTAGATGAGTGGGCACGGTCCGCTAACTGATTTACACACAACATCGAGGGTTCAATGGCAGACGTTCAAGCCATAAGTTTAATCAATGAACTTCACATAGCACGTACCACGCCCAAAAGGTGACGAATTTGCTACGTTCGCTCGACGCACGTTCACCGTAGCAAATCAACGTTCGAACACTTTTACTTTCGTTGAAATTGATGAAAATCCAAATCGAAACAAAATCCATTTCTATAAATCAAAGATGAACTCCATAGCACAACGAACAACACAATACACGCAGAGATGAACAGCTTCTCGATTGCTCTCAACATTGACGATACAGGAGACATGCCAAATGAACAAGACGATATGTTGACTTCGATTCGAAACAAACTTCTTTAACACGCGTTAGTTGACAATTTCAATCCTCGGTAACGACAAGAAAACAGACACAAAACGATGTGACAATGTCCGCAGTGACACAAAGACGATGCGTTTGACGTTTACGCATCGACACTTCCAGTTAGCTTTAGTTCTGCTTGATGATTTCGATAGCTGTTGAAGTTACATTACAAAGCTCTTGCAATTCCATGTCGGTTGAAGCATCAGAAAACGTCGTCTGTCATGATCCAATGTCATTGTAGAACTTCTCACTCACTTGAACTTGAACTTGTTACACGAAACAAATACCGAACTCACAATATCCACGTTGAATGAAGAAGAATAACCAAACAAACAGCACAAGAACGATAACACGATGAATATCCACTTAGTCAGTTGAAAGCGATAACGATATACATACTATGTGCAAATTTGGTTCTTGATCCGTCGCTACTGTTCGGGCGGCTCCCTGTCGCGCAAATCACAACACATTTTCACGCGTCGATCGCATTTGGTCACCAACATCTAATCCAACTTCTGTTTCTCAACCACACAATTGGTATGATCACTGCAGACTCTGATCTTCACGCGCTTACCACAAACTGGCGAGTTGCTCTTGCTCTCTGCCAGCAATTTCACTTGTTTGGTCTCATCAGCAGTTGCATCCAGTCCTGAACTCGTGCTTGCGTCTGTGGTGGACTTTCGCTGATGACGACTCGGTTTACCACGTTTGATAGCCGATTTGTTGAATTCCGGTTCATCAGAATAATCAGACTCGAAGACGTCGGCCGAACTCACGATGAGAATGGCCTTCATCTTCTTTGATCATTTTGTAGACTTGTTGGATTCAGATGGCGAAGCAACCGGACGAATCATGCTCTCGCACAAAACACCCAATACGATTTCGGATTCAGCTTCAATATCATCAACGGTCGCGAACGGCATCATACAAATGCGGTAGTCCAATTTCAATTTCACCAGCACGAACTATTGTTTCTCGCCAATGTTCATTTGCCGATGCGAAGAATCCGAGGTGTTGTTCAACGTGAAGCGACAAGCATTGGCATCATTTTCAATCTCAATTCGTTGCAATACATACTGCGAGATTGCGTTTGTAGAACGATTCAAATCTGCCGACATGCAGAATGGTTGACCTTCGATGAAACCAAGAACGTGTTGTTGATCAGCATCAATCCAATTAGGTGTTTCGAGCCATTCACATTCCGAATCCAACGGTTGATTTATCTGTATGTTCTTGGTGCAGATCTTGTCCTCGCGTTCGTCGTCGGTCACAATATCAACACGCTTAAGACACTTTGACTGTTATTTTCGAACGAAAAAGGTCAAATTTGGTCGATCTTGAGTTTTCGCCATAAAAGCATTCTATGGGAAGGTAATAGCTCACATACAAAATACTTTTTGAAAACTCCCAGTCTAAGTCGAGATATGGCCCACACAAGGAATTTTTCCCAAACGCAAAAGGAATAGTTTTTGAATAAATATTAATCATAGCTTCTTGCACGTGGATAATGTGGTGAATTTTCATCACAGTTATATGCTTGTGTTCTTGACACGGCGTGGTACCGTGCGTAATTGAAAAACATTTGTTTGATTTTTATGTGCACGTAATGTGTTTATTTTGTCGGCTTTATTCATTTATTTTGGTTTGTCAGTGCAAGTACAAATCCAAACCTGGTGTGTGCAGCGTAGTAAATGAATGCAAACGGAGTGAAAGTGTTTCGCTGCTGTTACTTTCAAAAGCCAAATTTTCTTCCACAATCTTCTGCGCTACAAGTTTTATTTGTGATAAATAAACACAACTGTCACAATTCAGAAGAATGCAAGGTTGATTTGGTTAAGCTGCAGTATGTCAGCAAAAAATGGAAACATCAACAAGATGAAGCGTAGAAGTGTCGATCGACAGCGAAGCACAACAAATGCACATGCTGATACAATGAATGTTCAAATCATGTAGGTATGGTGAAACACAATAGAAAATCCTAGACCATGCCGACAATACGAATCAGATTTCTGCGATTGTCCAATACAGCACGAATGCGACGATATACAGTCAGAGCACCGAAACACAAGTACAGATAACTGCCCAAGTGCGCAATGTATTTAGATATGCTACCAATGCTCAAATATTCCCACCAAAAGAAATCATGCATGCGCCCGGTCAAATATTCAACAACCTTGTTGGATTGGGCACTCAAGGGTTGTCCATGGGCAGCGGTTGCGATTTCAGTCTAAACTATGCCACGATCATTCAGGTAGGCGATTGCTTCGTTGACGTGGTCCTGACTAATGACCTCCTGAATAAAAAAATGAATTACTGCAAATTTTACTTGGACAGCTCTTCTGCGCCTCAATATGTGTACTTAATTTCAATCTCAGAACCCTGAGCTCCCTGTAATGTACATAAACAGACCATGTCACTGCTTTAGTATTGCTGCCTTGTGAGCTCAAACAACTCCTAACCATCCTTTGATGTCAACACTGAGTTTATTTCTACAAGTTTTGTCAAATTATATTAGTTGCTAGTCAGCTTAGCAATGTAGATACGATACGGTAACGCACGAGTTTGTAGGAAACTTCCTGATCGATCCAATCCGGTCCGGCCCTTGCCTTGATAACGTATAAGATATAACTTGATCTGTATTCATGCCTCCACTGATTTTGACCAGCGTAGGGCTATTGGCGTCAACTCAGATCGTCAACTGTTGCCGTCAAGTCCCGTGCATATAGATATGCTTTCTCGCGGTTAACGACTGCTTGAGTCGACGACGAGAGTTGACCACTTGAGTTGACTTGACTTTGACTTGACTTGTATCAAAACCATTGGCCAACGTTTCCCAGACTGCAAATAAACAACCTTTGCGCTGGTCACGATCAGTGACATCAATAAAGATCGAACATTCTAAACGCTAAAAGTCACGAATCGGAATGCATCGATCTCCAATTAACCAGGGTGTGTTTCTGTCTGGCACCAATGACTGAACAAGACAAAATTGCACACCAACATCAAGTCCATAGAGACCAGCATCGTCGAAGACCAGAGGCTCATGGTGGAAATCGGCAGACGTGTTGCTGGTGAGAAACGGCAGCGTCTGGGTGTGGGGCACGGTGAGCTGACCGGTGAACTGAAATAAGAAGATGCAAATGCGGGGTACCTGTGTATGTCGCAAAGAACATTCGTAAAATAAGCAGGCCTTATTTGCAGTCTTATGTAATCGAAACTTGATTGTTCGAATTCGAAGTGCAATGTGGTGGAGCAGACCTAAACAGTGTACGCATGCGACTGTACAGTGTACGCAGTGATGTTTCACAACGGCTTTAGCTTTACCTTTTTCGAACTGCAACCGAGAGCGCAAAAGTGGAACGCGTCAATCCAAGTTATCTGCCAACCTTATCATACTCGTAGCTCTTGCCATCAATCGTCACTGGCAAGTGCTGAGCTCCTCTACACGGCACGATCACGGGTCGATGATGCACAATGTTGTCGACCGGATTGAGGTGGAGGGTGTGCTCACCCAGGGAGTCGGACCGCAGCTGGATCGGAATGTAGGTGGAGCATGTCTCGTTGCTCATCGGGAGAATACTGAAAATATTAGGTTGATTTATTATCTCAATCAGAATTTTTCTTCGCTCACTCCGTGTTGTGTACCATTTATCAAAAACTACCACTTTTCATGTCAAATAATCGTTTCGCACATTTGTGACTGTCTGTGTAGAGTCTTGCCCCCCCGGGGTCCTACTTTACTGTACTTTGGACTGTGGAGGGGTCGCGACTCGTCCCCAACCGAAAGCAGGCTGCTCGGAAGTCGTCACGATCGCTCGTGCCGAAAACCGTGTCGCCCCAGAATCGGTGGTACAGCTGGAGAAGCGACTTGACTATTTTAGGACAGAATGAATTACGATAATGTTTGAATTACCTATTTCTTATGCAATGAACTATTGCGCGGCTTGGGTTTAGTGTTAAAGAATAAAAGTGGAAATGGAATTGGTGATATTTATGAGTTTATTAGAAAAACAAGCTTATTTAGAAAAGCACAGAGCGGGCGCGAGAGAATGAGAGAAAAGCAAAGACTATAGGCGTGATCGCACCTAAGCGAGCACCATTTCCCGTGTTCTACGTCGTGGCCGAATTGTTTTGACAAAAAGTCAGCCAACCGACGTAAAAGTCGAACACGTGCAATTTGGGAAATGAGTAATGAGAACTGAGGAAATAGTGCTCGGCCGTCCTTTAAATACTCGATCGCATTTCTTTTTCTTTTCTTCGTCCATTCCGGATTAATTACTATAAGATAATTGTACGGCTCCTAACTATGATTGGTTGGAGAGAAATATTTGAATTTTAGAGAAGAGAAATAGAATGACAATGCAATTAAAGAGAATGGGTTACTGTAGACACAGGATCAAGCGCGGAAATTAAAATGGGCCATTCCCGAATCCCCACACTATCCCCCCCCCTAAATTAGCTGACGTCCCGGCAGCTCTAGGATAAAGGTGATAGAAAACTAACAAAGTTTGGGACGATCTTAGTATAAAAGAAAATAAAATGTCCTTAGCACAATATTAGTGAGCTAATCTATTACCTTAAGCGCCCAAGAAATAATAATAAAGTTATAGCACACACAAATAAAATGATATTAACCGGTGATTTTTACTTAGAGAAAATAAAATGTTGATGTTAACCAGGTCTTCTTTCTTGAAACTTAGACATCACACATTTGTAGTGACAAATTTATGTGAGTCTGAACTTTTACTTCGTATACCAACAGGCAACACACTGCTTTTTCTGTGAAAACTTTATGTGAGCCTACTGATGATACGGTGACTGGGATGGATGAGGACCAGTTGGATGTGCAGGCGGTTGCAGATTGAGCTGCGCCGCTGCTTGTGGTTGTTGGTGCGCGTACGGGTAGCAACCAGCCTGAGTGGGCACCTGACTTGGTTGCTGCACCTGTTGCACGCCACCTGTCGGTTGTTGCGCACCTTGGAAGCCGCCGCCAAACTGTCTGATCAGAGCAGAATCGTGATCAAAGTGTTCACGGGTCGGCGCACAACCATGTAGTTGGAAGAACCATTCTTTGTACCGGGCAAAGTTTTCTGCTTCCTCCTGGCTCACTTGGTCATGCGGTGTCATTGTCGATTTCACTGTCATGCCTGTCGTCGCGACCATCTGTGTGGGTTGCGTCGCTGGCATGCCGGTCGCTGTCGCTGTCGGGGCTACTCCCACACCTGCACCTGGCGGTGTCGGTGTTGTTGGGGGTACCGATGACTCAGACGTTGCGGAACCCAATGATGTCGGCTTTTGTGGACGTTGTACCACCTGCACGGGGTGTTGGACTGGTAGTGCCAGTCTCGAACCCTGCGCTGATGTCTCGCTTTGGTCCATCATCATACCTTGTTTCTCGCGGAACACAGCCAACATGTCGAAGGAAGACTGCTGCCTCTGCACCCCGGGTGAGGTGACGGCAGGTCTATTCGGCAACGTGGTGGCAACCTCAATCGCGGACTCCTGAGCGGTGCGCGATGGGTACGCCTGTTCCTTTGCTACATTTGTATAGTAATGCAGCATTTGCGAGGGTGTCCAACCTTTCAGCGTGCATTGGTCACCAAGGTGAATCGGACAGTTCGGCATCAGTGGTACCATTGAGTTTCCATATGTCTCTACGTCGGCCTTTAGCGCCGCCAATGAGCTCATTGTGTTCTCCATGATGGAGCCCGTGCCAATGAAGCCCAGGGACGATAGACCAGCATGGTCCGTAGGGAAGTTTGCTGATCCAAAATAGGCACTCAACGCATGTAAGCAACGGACCGGTGTGACGTTTCCCTGACACGCAGCTTCGTGTGCAAAACCGAGTGGATTTTCCAGCATGCGCATCGCTAGATCACGAATGACTAGCGTGGCGAACTGGCCTCCGGCAATCATATACTGGTCCTTGTATCTTTTGAGGGCGTATTCCAGCTGCTGCTGGTCGTCCGGACGTGAGCTTCGACCACGCGGGAAAGTTGTTCCTGGTGGGAACGTCCGTGGTTGTACTTCGGCGAACGTGGGTCGCATTTTAGCCTGTGCACCCACTGGATCTTGAATTGCTTGCAAGGTCACGAAGTCCGGGCCGGCATCCCATTGTTCCCGAGGGATCATAGGATTTTTCTGGATGGCCTCGACGGCTTCTTGCGACCGCCATGGCGTTTCACGCCATTCTTGCAAGCGACGTGTATGTTCAGATTTAGGAACCCTATGCGGATTCTTGTTGTGTGTAAGCCAGAATGGGAACATGTATTCGCCTTCCCCTTTCTGTCGTTTTTCAGGTGGTGGTGGTGTGGAACCCTGGTCCGAGCCTTGTCGATCACGTTTTATCCCGCTGGTGGACCTTGTATGTGACGAGGCTCCACTGGCTGGGGTTCCCGTGCTCGATCCGCTCGGTCCCGGTCTTGCATCTGATCGTTCGCCAGACGGTGTCCTGTCCGATCTACCGTAGCGGGACGGTTCCCGTCCACCACGACGATAGTAGCCGCCACGAGTAAACTCGCCACGACCTCGGACACGACTACCATGTCCACGATACCAACTGTGAGGTACTGTGAAGCCTTCTGGGAGGCCTGCCATCACTGTTGTTTCGTGTGACTTCGGCTGAGCACCCTGAGCCTGAGGTTCATCTGGTCTGTGAGACGTATCCCTCGGCTGCTGTTGCTGTTTCGCCGATTTGTCTGACGTAGTCGGTTCAGTATTGGGAAGTTGAACCGTTTTTTGTTGTTGTTGTTGCAGTCGCTTTGGGGGAGGAGGTGGCGGTGGCAAAATGACGGGAATGACGTCTCTTGCGCCAGCATCCGTGCCACTATCACCTTCTTCCTCCTGTGACTGCTTGCCACCAACCGACTTGCCTCTTCGTCGTTCTCGTTGTCTTTGTTTCTGTGCGAATCGGCGGCGAGCCTTCGCATTGCCCCGTGTGGGTTCACCACTCTGTCCGGGTTCTGGTGCTGACTCGGCTGCCGATTTCGACTTTTTCTTCGGTTTCCTCGGCCGTTTGTCACCACCATCGTCAGAATCCGAGCTGTGCCCAGAAGTCTTTCGGATGGGTATTTCGAACGGCCTTTGGTAACTGTTCGGCTCGCTTGGTGGACGCTGCCATGGCATCAACTGGCTCTGAGCTGCCGTTACCGGCACGAGTTGGCTTGGCAACTCGGCTGCGGAAGCGGTCATGTGTTTCATGATCGTTCCCACGACACTCACTGCCCCTTCTATCCTTTGTTCTTTCGACTCGCAGTAATTGTCGATTTCAGCATCCACCACGTCGACATTTTCGAGCTCGAGGTTTGTGTACACTCCTTCTTCGCAGTATAGGTACATTTGACGTCTCGATTCGATGTACAGCGGCAAAATGTCCAGTGATTGGCATTTGTATTGGAATTTGTCCAAAACCCAGCGCAACGGTTTAGCTGCAGCTGTGCCATACACTGGTGGCTTGGCAGTGAACGGATTCAAGAATCGGAACGTGGTGTACTTCAGTGTCGCAAAACACTGGTCGTTGAGATTCTTGATCGCACGCAGTAGCGGCACAACAGGCAATTGCTCTGTGTCCGGGTCCTGTTGCGAGTATTGACCGTAGCGCATTATCATGTGTTTGGATCGGATGATCAACATCCACATCAGCGCGCTCACTGCGTCCTTTGCCGTAATTCCCACTATGCAGATTGGTTGTGCCAATTGTTCATTTGACCACGGGATTGCCCTCGACACCATTTCGGTGAACTTCGGGTCGTCCCATTGACATTGGCTGTCGTCCATCTTTGGGTTGAAAAAGTCATCCTTCGGGATTTCCGTTAGGAATCCCGATGAGTTGGACAAGTCCGGCACCAAAGAGCTCCAGCCACTCAGGAGTTCAGTGTCCACTGTAGCGATACGTGTTTGTTTCTGATTTTCCGAAACATGAAAACACATTTTCAGGATATCCCGAAAATCGCCCAGCAGAAAACTGGCACCCAAGTTGTTCCTGGTCACGACATGTTGTTGGATGAGCTCCAACTCGTCCATTGGCATTTCAACCTGTGCTTCTTCGTATTGTAGTGGCTCGCCAACACCCTTCGTTGTGTTGCGTGCCTTCTCTGGATCGTCGGCATTTTCGGCAGCTGTGGCATCCTCCTTCGGCATTCTCGCGCTCCACCCTATGGTAGTCCTGGAAACACTTCGTGCTGAACAATGGTGTGTCATAGCACGTCGGCGCCTCCAGGTAACCATCAGGCGTTGAACCGCAATTTGTCGAGCCAATCGTTGCATTATGTTTCACCCAATCGACTTTATCCGACGGTTGCATCCACGGTGTCGCATCGGCCGGGTCCATGTTATCCCAGACCTGCTTCACCAGCGTCAGAACCGTTCGCGAAGACGCGTCTGTATACATCGAACCAACCGTTGACTGGTAGGCTCGCAGAATAAACGTCTGCACGATGGATTCGATGGTCAGCAACACTTTCGGCGATGGGTACTTTTTATTCTGGCTGCCGCGCGAGTCCATGTACATGCAACACAAATTGTGGCGCAACCGTGTTGCAGCCAAGTGTGCGTTATAGATACAAAACTCGCGGTATGCCTTTTGTTTTTCCCATTGACTTGTCTGGGTGGTCGTCCACGATGACACCACCACCATGAATTTGCGGTACATGGCCAACGAAGCCAGGGTCATGAAGTGAGTGACTTCATTTTGACGAACCATTAACAACGTCAGGTATTGTGGTGTCGTCGGGGTCACTGTGAAGTTCAGCAACGGTGGGGATTGCGCGTACGGAGTTGGACCGTAGGCGACATCACCCGCCGTACGCAGCACCTCATACGGTGAATCCCAGTGGAAACGACCATAGCCCATCGTCGTAGTATTCGTCAATAGAAACGCCAGATCGTAGGTACTCACGACCTGAGTCAGGCCTCCGAGGAGTTGCGGGAACACTGGGTGTCGATCACCTCGTCATCCCAACTTGGATGAATCATGAAGGTGTCGCCCTGTGCATCTCCTTGGGGTACCAGCACATTGACAGGTCGGCCGAGCAAACCGGTCAGCACGTCCGGACCTATTGGATAGGTACTGTCGCTGACGTGATCGACTGGCTTGTCTGCCTTGCGACTTTTGTCAAACGTGCTTCGGATTTTGGCTCGTTGCAATAGACCTCGCATGTTGTAAAAATGCATATCGCTTGTATTTACCGGACTTTTCTGTCCCGGTTTGTTGTATGTTTCGATCAATGCCTTTTTCGTCTCGAACGCCATTTCGTACATCAGGAACATGCATGTCGGTTTGCTGAGAAAGTCCGCAAGGATTTCACCGCACCGTTTGGTGCCAATCGATGTGAAGTTCTCAGACCAAACCGTGTACAGATCGATGTATGCATTATGCACACCATTCGTCATGTACATGCGTACCGGGTACCGATGTTGCTGTTTATATTCGCCACCCCTGGGTGCGAACCGAACATCGCCCCCGACCACTGGTGTTTTGAACGATTGGTCACGAGGGTACACGTAGTCGAAGTGGAGCGCAATGACACCAGGGGTGTACACATTGCCGCATTCCAGCACCTCCAGTGCCTCCGTTAACGGTACCTCAGCGAGACCATTCAAACACCAGACGTTCGTGACGTCACCTGGCTTTCGAGTCGTGATTTTGTAATGGCGTTGTAACGCCTCGTACATCGACAATGAATCTGGTTGAGGTTCAATGAGCCTCTTGAATGCCGCCATGCCAATTAGCGGTGGGCATTTGTCATTGCCTTGCTTGGCTTGGAAGCCCGCCTGGAACAAATGGTCACACCACCAATACCACTGCTCAACGTCAACTCCTGGTTGAGTAGGTTTAATGGTTTCAGTGGACCTCCAGGGGCCCATTTCCAGCGTTGTCGGCATTGACTTTCCAACCACCTTTGCTAACGGCATTTTTGCAAATTGGACGGCTGTATGCGGGTTGTGCCAGTAGGGGTACCGATGCAAACCCTTTTGGTATTCGGATTTCGGGTCCAGCCATTCTGACACGTGCGCATGTTCGGTGAATAAGGTGAACTGACCACGAATGACAGCATTCTGTCCGTTCGGGTACCAGAACGAGTAGCCTTTCGGCAACACTGCGCTCAAGGTACAGACCTCGTCACCGCCAGCCATGTCTATATTTGCATTTGCGTTTCGAGCGTATTCGATCGGCTTGGCTGCCGATTCTGGATCTGTGATCGCCGCCAACAGTTGTCGGTTGCTTTTGCGGGAGAACAGGCTTTCAGTCTTGCCATTACCCAACAGCTCAAACAGCTTGTTGAGGACCTCTGCTTCGAAGTCCGGCAGAAATGGGCCTTCCCGTTCCGACAACGTGCGGTCCAGATAGAATTTGCTGAGCTTATCGAAATGCAATTCCAACCCCAAGGGCGTAGCATCCTGGGCAGCAATGCCGCTTCGGATGAACGCTGACATCATCAAATGAATCTGTCGTCCATGGGGCCATAGAATTGTACTTCGCAGCACTTTTGTTGCTGTTGCGTCAGCCAAAATATTGCGACATTTGCCTTCTTGTATTTTGAGAAATCGCGAGCGGCGATGATGCGCAGCTGCCATCAACGCCGTCGTGTTCACTGTATCGGGCATCGGTTGCTCGCGCGGTTTCACGCTTCGAACCTTCGCCAACATCGCCACAATACCCTGGATGGTGTCCAAGTCCTTCCAGTCTTCTGGTTTGGACAGTTTGTTTCGACATCCATCATATGGGTCAGGGATGTTTTTGTCTGGCTCTCCACTTCCGACTTTGTTTTGAACGAAATTCTCCACAACAGTATTGGGAGTCCAGTCGTTCGGGATTTTGTTGCCGCTTTCATCGGCCAACATACCCTCGTTCGGTAGGAGAGCTTGCAGTACTTTCTCAGCCCATGTGGGGTTGATTGGCGCCGGGGCTGGGATCTCAGCCTCCATTGCCCCCTCTTGGGTCTCTGCCTGTCCTTCACGTACCTGTTCCTGCCCTTGCTCGGCATCCATTTGCTCTCCATCCTTTTTGTCGGACGACTTGCCTTTTTTGTTCTTTCGGCCGCCCGA
Source organism: Rhynchonema sp. JSB1_4 (assembly GCA_030248065.1). Taxonomy (NCBI): domain Eukaryota; kingdom Metazoa; phylum Nematoda; class Chromadorea; order Monhysterida; family Xyalidae; genus Rhynchonema; species Rhynchonema sp. JSB1_4. Next base: position 25,279 of record JASAMV010008980.1, read on the forward strand.
TTTTTCCGCCATTGTGATAGTTTTGAATTATTATTAGTAATAATAATGCTATAAGAAGGGGAAATTATTGAGTTTTGATGATAGTTTGTTGAAATTTAAAAATAAGCAAAAACGCGGATGGGGATGCGCGAGCATGCTACTATACTAGATGGAATTAGGAATAGACAGAGGAGACAAGCACAGCAGATATAGACAGACAGATTAGTGAACACACATGCAATTTGGCTGATCATCCCTTGGTGTTCCCTCACAGCTCCTCCTCTACCTTATTATCCGTGGGATAATTAACTTTAGCCAATATAAAGTTAGGTAGGGTGGTTATTCTGCCAGGGGCAGAAAGAGCATGTGGCTTGAACTGGATGATCTTTTTGCCATCGTGAAATATGCCGTCTTGGAACTGGTAGAAACAATATGACAATTGTGACAGGTTGACTGTCTCCAGTTCCGGGTTTCGTTTATCAACCCTTGCAATCCACGCGTACCCCTTGTCAGAGATGTGTACAACTCTGTAAGGGCCTAGGTACGGCAACTGCAATTTGGGCGGGTCATTTCTGATGACCTTGAGTTTTCGGAACACGCGGTCTCCGACTTGTATAATTGGATCTTTGCCTTTGTTTCGATCATACTGCTTTTTCCTGACCTCTTGCATTTTATGCAAAGATCGGGCAGCATCTTTGATCGTCTCCTGCACTGTTTCACGCATCTCTTGAAGAGACGTGCCCCTAACCAGAAGTTTATCGGATGCCTGAGCAAAAATGTCACTACTTTGTAGCGGCGGCTCAGTTCCGCGGCATAGCAACCAAGGACTCACACCTGTAGTTGAGTGTGGCGTGGTTCTATATGCCAGCAGGATTGCATCCAGATACAACTTCCAATCCTTGTTTCCCGGCTGCACTTGTTTTGCAAGCGCCGCCAAGAGCCAACGATGTACGCGCTCGACTGGGTCGCTGCGCGGGTTGTATGGGGTCGTGAAACATTGCTTGATGTTCCATGATTCGCAGAAATTTCGCATTTCTGTTGAACGGAATTGCTTTCCGTTATCGCTAATGAGCTCTTTCGGCGGCCCATTATGCCCAATAAAGTGTGAAAGTGCTTCGACACACTTTTCAGCCGTTAGGTCCGAGAGTATGTATACCTCAGGCCATTTGGTGAAAAGGCACACGAAGACAAGCACATCTTTATAGTTTTTGGATTCGGCCGAAGTGTTCTGTTCCCGTAGGCGCGGGGATTGCCGTTTGCCTACTTGCAGGATGTCAAACGCAACTTTATGAAATGGTATTGGAACTATTTCGTGCGGATGCATCTCTGGGGTGTTCACTTGGCCGTGTCCTTGACGGAATGCACAGATTGCACACTTTCGGCAATGGGAGATGACATCTTGATGCATGTCTCTCCACCAAAACCGATTGTGCAACATTTTGTATGTTCGTTTGAGCGAAAAATGCCCTGTATTCTCGTGCGCTGCTCGCATAAGCGACAGCTTGTGTTTATCTGGCACAATTAATCGTTGTGTCTGATCATATTCGTTCAACCAGAACAGAACATTTGTATCCTTGTCGAGGAAAAACTTGTGCTTGTTTTGCACGTAGTACCGTTGCACGGCACTAGTTGGTTTATCCTCGATAGGATTCTTGATCAGTTCAACAATTTTTGTGATCCAGTCATCAGCTCTTTGTGCAGTGCTGATTTTCTGAAACATTTCGGAATTTTTGTAGATCTCCTCGATCGGTATCGTTTCATCATCACCAAGGCGTGTGTTCACGGCCTCTCCTGGGTTGTGGTGTCCATTCAGCACGTCAGTTACGCGCTGCAGGACTGACTCACACCAGGGGTCTATGTTGCACACGAACTGGTTATGTAAAACGATGTCCATGTCTACGTCATCTGGCAATGTCAGGATACGCAGACAATATTTGGACAGTTGATCGATTCGATCGTCGGGCGACTGTTTGCCTAATTCGGCCTCAATGTCTTTCCGTATTTCACGGAATCGAATCGATTCCGGAATCCGTGAAAGAGCATCCGGCCCTGAATTTTGACGACCAGGTCGATATTCGATTTCTGGGTCATAATCGTTCAGGATTAGGCACCAACGCTCGACTCTTGTATTATTGAAGCGCTCTCTCATGCATGATTTGAGAGCTTGATGGTCAGTTATGACCTTGAGTGGCATTCGGTACACATAAGGCTGGAATTGCTGCAAACACCAGACGACGGCTAGCATTTCTAGCTCGCTCGCTGTGTAGTTTTGTTCCGCGGGAGTTAATCCACGCGAAACATAAGCAATTGGCCTCATGGCACCGTCACTTTGTTTTTGTTGTAGTATTCCACCAATACCGACTCCACATCCATCGGTTTCAACAATGAATGGTTTGCTGAAGTCGGGGTACACCAAAACGGAGTCTGAGGTCAACAAATCTCGTAGCGATTTGAAGGCCTCCCTCTGTGCATCACCCCACACAAACACAGTATGTTTGCGAAGTAGGTTCGTCAGAGGTTTCGCAATTTTGGCGTAGCCTTCGATGAAGCGTCGGTAATAACCCGACAGGCCCAGAAAACGTCTGACCTCGTCAGGCGTGTCCGGTCTCGGGAAATTCTTGACCGCGCTCACCGTTTTGGGATTTGGACGCATGCCATTTTTATCGACAATAAATCCCAAGTACAAAATTTCTTCGGCACAGAATGTTGTCTTGCCGGGAGAAACTTTGAGACCGACCTCTTTCAGGCGGTTCAGGACTTTGTCGACCAATTTGACATGGTCCTCCAATGTATTCGTAACAATAAGTATATCGTCGAGATAGACCGAAATCCGGTCGTCGTCAAGTACTGACAGTGTCTCGTCCATCACTCTTTGGAAGATGGCGGGAGCACAAGTCAGGCCATAAGGCATTCTGGTCCACTCAAACACACCATGCGGCGTTGTAAAC
>JASAMV010008981.1:0-62793 GCA_030248065.1 Rhynchonema sp. JSB1_4
TTTTGTGAAAAAAATCCGAAAAAACAGAAAAATTTCCAGAGAACCAGTTTCTTACAGTATACCGTATTGTCGCTATTTGAACCCCCCATTAATTGACCCCCCCCCCCCATTAATTGAACCCCCCTAGAATCAGAAGAAACCAAAAATCACGAAGAGAAAAACTCATCGGATTTGGAACGCTCTCCGAAAATGGTGAAAACGATTTTTTGAAAATGATAAGTGAAAAAATAGACCCCCGGGTTCAAATAGCGACAATACGGTATTTGACTTTTCAAATTTTCGACCTCAAAAAAAAAGTCTTCTCCAAATTTGGGCCCTTCCCCCAGAGGTGGGTACTACGTCTGTTCCTCTCCGAAAAAATGGGGGTACCGCCTGTTCCCCCTCTGGACCAGGAACTACACTGCCGGGCCGACCTACCGAACCCGGCCCGATTGACACCTCTGCTCTGCTCTGGTCTGGTGCCCAGTGGGTCTATACCGCAGAAGTGCTGTGGCTGGGGGGGGGGGGGGTGGGGGGGGGTCCCCCCATAGTAGTGGCAGGGGGGGTTGGGGGGGCTACCCCCTCTCAGTACTTACCTACCACAAAACCCGAGGGGGGTTGGGGGGGTGGGTACTTACCTCTTTAAGCAATTTTATACCTTTTTAAAGCAAAAATCGGTGTTTTTCGACCTTATTTTCCCAAAAATCGCGCGCTCCGCGCGCAAACCCACCCATGATACCTATTTTTAGGCGGTTTTCGGCAAAAATTTCGAAAAAGTACTATTTTTACCTCAATTTTTGGCCAAAATTGTATCACAAAAACGGTGTTTTTTCGCCTTTTTGGGTGACCAAAATCATACCTCTCACGCTTCCGGTCCCAACCCCGCATCATTCCCACACATGGGCCTGCCACAACCCGGGTCCCCCCCCGTGTAGTGGCAGGCCCATGCAGTGTAGTTCCTGGTCCGGAGGGGGAACAGACGTACCCTCCACTATTTTCGGAGGGGGAACAGACGCACCTACCTGGGGGGGGGGAAGTCCCAATTTGGGGGGGACGGAAAAAAGTCATTTTTTGAGGTCGAAAAATTGGACTATTTTTGCCTTCTTTTGCGAAAAATCCCCTATAAAAAGGGTATTTTGGCGTTTTTTGGAGGTTTCACCTAAAGTTTACCTATTTTTGGCCTAAAAATGCCTATTTTTGGCCTAAAAATGCCTATTTTAGGCCTAAATTTGCCCATTTTAGGAAAAAAATGGGGGAGCAGACGTACCCGGAGGGGGAACAGTGGGGCAGGCGTACCTCGGAGGGGGAACAGACGTACCCGAGGGGGGTCCCCCCTCCCCCCAGGAACTACACTGGGCCCATGTGTGGGAGTGGGAGGTAAGTATGATGCGGGGTTGGGACCGGAAGCGTGAGAGGTATGATTTTGGTCACCCAAAAAGGCGAAAAAACACCGTTTTTGTGATACAATTTTGGCCAAAAATTGAGGTAAAAATAGTACTTTTTCAAAATTTTCGCCAAAATCGCCTAAAAATAGGTATTATTGGTGGGTTTGCGCGCGGGGCGCGCGATTTTTGGGAAAATAAGGTCGAAAAACACCGATTTTTGCCTTAAAAAGGTATAAAATTGCTGGTGAGAGGTATGATTTGGAGTTGTGAGAGGTAAGTACACAACCCCCCCCCTCGGGTTTTGTGGTAGGTAAGTACTGAGAGGGGGGTAACCCCCCAACCCCCCCCCCCTGCCACTACTATGTCCCCCCAATGCAGTGTTGGAGGTACTCTGAAGGGGGGATACCTACTGTACCGCGCTCGGCGAGGGGGGATACCTACTGTACCAGAGCCGATGGCCTGGGGGGGTTACGTACCTAGGGGGGGTTTGGGGGGGTTAGGTTTTGGGGTAAAAATTTTTAATGTGTTTATTATGTGTGGAATCGTATGAAAACGTAGTATTTGCGCGCGTAGCGCGCGAATTTGGGGTAATTTGAGGTAAAAACCACTGATTTAACACTAATTTTGGTCATTTTGATCAAAAAATGGCACTTTTGAGGCAAAATCAGGGGGATACCTACTACTGTACCGGGGTGAAAATCGGGGGATACCTACTGTACCATGCCAAACATCGGGGGATACCTACTGTACCAGGCGAGGGGGATACCTTCTGTACTGGGGGGCTACCCTCCCCCCAAACCCCCCCCCCCCACCTCCAACACTGCCCCAATGGTGCCCTACCCGCCCCGGCCTGGTACGCTACCCCAATGGTGTGGCTGGGGGGGGGGGGGGGGGGGGGGTCCCCCCCCCCCAAGGTACAGTAGGTAGATTGCCGCCCCTCGCCTGGTACAGTAGGTAGGTTGCCGCCCCTCCCCTAGTACAGTAGGTAGGTTGCCGCCCCACCTAACTTTTCACCCAAAACATTCATTTTTGGCTTAAAATTGCATAAAATTAGCATATTTGTCTGCAAATAGGCGAAAAATCGCGCGCTGCGCGCGAAATTAGCGTTTTAGGCCACATTTTCTTCAGTATTTAGACATAAAAAATTTCGGTTTCCAGATGACCCCCCCCCCCCAAGTGGTACGACCCCCCCCTAGCTCGGCTGGTACAGTAGGTAGGTTGCCGCCCCGCATTTTGGGTGGTACAGTAGGTTGCCGCCCCGCCTGGGTAGCTACACCACTGCGCTACCCCCCTACCCGCCCCGCCCTGGTACCCTACCCGCCCAGATTTTTACCCTCAAAATGCCCGTTTTTCGGTCAAAAATGCCCAAATTTCGACCGAAAACCCTAAAAAGTGCAAAAAATCTCGCGCTGCGCGCGATATATGTACTTTTTAGTACCGTAAACACCTAAATACCGCCCCCCCCGGAATAGAGCCCCCCCGTAATACAGCCCTCCCAAAAAGGGGTCAGTGAAGTAATAGAGCCCCCCCCGGAATAGAGCCCCCCCCTAAGTAACATCCCCTATACAGCAGTGTATTAACGCTTGATAGTGGTGCACAAGTACATTTACGCACGTTTATTGTTAGTTCAGAGCACATAATACGCCTCTTATTGACGAATAGACACGAATAAATGCGGTTACAAGCGAAAAAACATCCTTTCAAACCCCCTTTTCGGGGTTTTTAGGGGTATTTCTGGGAACAATTTTTTCAGGTTTGGGTCATTGAATTAATGGAAGCCCCCCCGTAATAGAGCCCCCCAAAATGGGGTCAGTGAGTTAATAGAGCCCCCCCTTCTATTTAGGTTTTTACGGTACATAAAAACAGGCACCGGAAAAAACTTGTGTTGTACCCTACCCGCCCCGAAAAATCTCCCCCCCCCCCCCAAACCGGATTCCCCCCAAAATCCCAGGTACACTACCCCCCTACCCGCCCCGATTTTTTCCACCTATTACCCGCCCCGCAAAAGTAGCCACAGCACTGCCGCAGAAGCATCGTAAAAACTTTTTGTTCTCATCTGTCTATTGTCAACTCTACACGGGCTCATCTATCTCATAGGTACATTACGTTTCAGCTGGACTGGACTGCAACCGACAACACAACACAGCACAGTTGCTCGTGCCGGTATCGTTCACACACAGAGAGCGTGACGGACAAAAATGACGTTCATTTCAATCCCACTGAAGAAATCATACGACGTGAATCTGACAGATCCACTGAAAACATTCATTGCAAACCAATACAAGAGCGATGACACGAATCCATTTAATTCTGCCGCTGACGTTAGCTTTTGTTTCTTTCACAGCCGTAGGCATTACTTATGCCATGCCTACGGAAAGTCGGTAATAAGAAGCCGGCCTTCTATTTTTTCACCAGGGTCCACTGGTGTAGGAGGGGGTGGGGTAGAGGTGCAGTAGAGGTAGGTAGGTTGACGCTTCATCCTGGTACAGTAGGTAGGTCGCCGCCCGGCGGCTGGTACAGTAAGTTGCGATTTTTGGTTTAAAATGGTATAAAATCGGTATTTTTTACCACAAATAGGCGAAAAATCGTGCGCTACGCGCGAAATTAGCGGTTTAGAGCACATTTCCATCAATATTTAGATCTAAAAATTATGTTCCCCCCAGCTCGGCCGGTACGGAAGGTAGGTTGCCGCCCCACATTTTTGGTGGTACAGTAGGTTGCCGCCCCGCCTGGGTAGCTACACCACTGCCAGGGTCGCTTGGGTGGCGTGCTACCACAGGGGGCAGTGGTGTCGTTGGGAAATCAAAAAGTTAGGATACCGGATACCCAAAATCCAAAATTCTCGGATACCGGATACCCAAAATGAAAAATCTCGGATACCAGGGGGTGGTTTCTCCCTAAAATAAAAATCTCGGATACCCAGGGGGGTTGTTAAAAAAGGTCAATTTTTTTAGAGGAAAATCGAGCAAAATCGGTGTTGACAGCGCAAAAAAGGTCATTTTGGGGGTTATGCTTGCGCTAGCAAGCGATTTTGAGCATTTTGGAGGTAAAAATGGGCGATTTTTACTGATTTCGGAAAAATTTTAGGGTAGGATACCCCTGGACAAAAAGTCAGGATACCGGATACCCCTGGGTGAAAAAATCAAGATACCGGATACTAGGGGGGTAACCCCCCTTCCCCCCCCCCAGCGACACCACTGACAGGGGGCACTATAGTGGTTCTCGGGCATGGAATCCCTCGGTATCCCGAAAAACCGCTTCAACACACAGAAAGGGGCCATTTACTTAGCCCAATTGTCTACCGAAATATCAAGAAGTACCCATGTTCATGCCGATTCTGCAGCAAAATTGCATCCAAAAACTCCCTTTTTTCGCCGACGGACAACAGCGGTATCCTAGTTAGCCTCGTGGGGGTGGGGAGGGGCTATCTCAACTCTCGAAACTCTGGATCCCCCTAGGGTATCTTATCTTGGGCGGGGTTCTATTATCGAGTGTGGGCTTTATTATTTTTTGACCTTAGCAAAAACATAAAAACCAGAGGTCGGAATTGGGCCAAGGCAGACCTTCCGGAATGTCTGGCAAGGTGGCCGATCCGAAAAGGCTCAGCAATTTGGTAAACATTATCCAATTGCCATAAAATTGTGATTTTTAGAGTAACTTTGGCAAAGTTTCCCGCGATTCAGCAAACACAGAACCGACTTCCATGTTTATCAGGGATTAAGAAATTCCGAGGCCCAAAACACCACATTTAGGCTGTTTGCCTTGTTTATGGTGCCCATGTCCGGAGTGTTGCGTATGGCGCCCTATCTAATGCATATATTGATGCCCAGGATTCCGACGAAGCTGTTGCGGAACTGAACAAGTTGAGAAACAAAGCTGTTATACAGCCGCTAGACAAGCATGAAAGCTCGTTGGAAATTCTGTACAGGTCAGTTTTTTGTTGCCAAGTCGGCAAAAAAGCTTTAATTTTTCTTTCTTTATCATCAATGGTAAGTGTTGTGGTGAAGAAAGATGAAAGGTGCATCTGGCCGACCGCCGGCTTGTGTTTCAGTTTCACACTGGTCAAAAACGTTTGTATGATTGCAGATATTACGACCAACTGGTTGCAGTGGAAGGGAAATTGCCGCTGACCCCGACGCAGATTCCCATCAATTTCAAGTGGAAAGACGCCTTTGACAAGGGATCGTTGTTTTTCGGCAAATTATCACTGAGTGAGTGAGACAGGGGAATTGGACGGTCTAGATAACTGCTGCCATTGTGTAATGTTCTGAATTGATTGCAGCATTGTCCTACGGTTCATTCGAACGTGCGTGTGTCCTATTCAACATAGCTGCACTGCAATCTCAAATTGCTGCTTGTCAACCACTGACCACCGATGAAGAGCTCAAGTGTGCTGCCAAACTATATCAGGTGACAACCTTGTCTTTATGGTACAGTTGCGGATGAAATAATGCGTTTTTTTCAGCGAAATGTTTTAATATGTTCTGAAAAAGTGTCCGACCTGTGGGAAAGCGCTTTTTCTATTGCAAAAACGTTGATGTTTTCAGGCATTTGAATGTCAATTTGTCACACTTTCTCAATAGCATTACCTTTTTGCACGCCTTTTCAATCGTATATCTTGCCAAATATACCATTTCCACTCGTGCCAAATTTTGGTTTGGGGAAATTTTGAAGAACAACGTTTTGTTTGTCTCTTGTGTATAATATGTATTTTATTTATGTGTGTGGGTAGTAACGTACTTTTCGTTAGAAATCGGCACCATGCATTGTGCGATCGCAGGTCCTGTTCTGCCCACTATACATATTACGGCAGTGACGAGAGCGAATCACGTGAACATTTCAGCAAAGTTGCGGCATACTGACGCAGTTGAAAGAGTCGGTGATGGGCCTGGTGCAGCACGACCCGACTCCCGATCTCACGCCGGACACGCTCAGTGCGTTGGCTGCGCTCATGCTCGCACAGGGACAGGACGCTATCTATTTGAAAGCTGCCAAAGGTTGGTCTAATCATCGCTCATCAGTCATGTCGTCTTCTTGAAAATAAAAGCAACACCGAAGTTATTACTAACAACATCATTATTATCGTTCCAGACAAGATGAAGCCAGCGCTGTTGGTGAAAGTGGCTGCGCAGGCCGCTGAGAACTATCAAGAAGCCGGACGGCAGCTGAATCGAGAAATGCTCAAACCGTTGTGGGAGAAGGTCGAGCAGGCACACTTAATTTGTGACCCTGTTCCTGAACGATGTTTGATCATTGTACGATTTTAACTGATGTGTCAGGACTGGATCCCGCTCGTCACCGGCAAACAGCTCGCGTTCGAATCTTTGGCGCAATACCATCAATCGGTGGTGTGCAATCAAAATAAAGAGATTGGCGAGGAATTGTGCAGATTACAGGTGAGGGTTTACGGTCAGATGTTCGTACAATTCACACTCAGCAAACAACTTTAGTCACCGCCTTGTTCGTTTCGCGAACTACCCTCGTGTCGCAGGTTGCCCTGACATCCATGTCGCGCGCACGCTCCTACTTCGGCACGATTGCGTTCAACAGCGAAGCGAACGCCATTCAGAAAGCGCACGATCAGGCGAAGAAGGACAATGATTTCATTGTTAGTCGGTGTTGGGCGCAAATTAATGCTGAACGTGGTCACCAATTTGTGACAGATTTTGAATTCGGCGTCACAGATAAGCAAGACAAGATGGAGTCAGTAACATATCGTAATGTTTCAGTATCACGAACGTGTACCGGACATCAAGTCATTCCCGGCATTGGCCAAGGCACAACTGGCCAAACCAATCACACCCGCAAAACCTATGAGTCAGCGCTTTAAAGGTACTGTATCCTGTAACTACGTACACATTTTAATGTGATGGTCTTCTGTTCATAGTTGCGACAGAAACGAAAGTGTTTTTTTTTACGAAAAACGGAAAGCCCGGTAAGGTGTTTGGACTGAAGATAAATTTCCGTGAGAAAACCAGCCCCAATTTTTGTCAAATATGACGGTTTTGGTCCCTACTGCTTTGGTACTCTTGAAGACGTCTGTTATGTTTCTCGGTGATGTATTATAATGCCGTGTTATTGCCATGCTTCAGATATGTTCGAGAGCCTTGTCCCGGTGGCTGTGCACCAAGCGCTGGCTCAATACGATCTGAGGAAAACTGAACTGATCAACATGGAAGTGGGACGAATGCGTGAACACACACAACTGATGAATGGGTGGGTTTCACGCACATCATGCAAAACATGTGATTATCGGCAACCATTTCATCAGAAAGCTTTGTTCCGTTTGTTTGCTTGCAAATCACATACTGTATGTCGGGGAACAGCGTCCGCGCTGTCAACCCTCTTGCCCAGTTACGGCGCGTTAGATAGAACTGGTGTGCACCACTGGTGCCAAAACTGTCGCAAATTTTAGGAAAAAATACTTTGCAGAGTGCTGGCATCACTCAATCTGCCCGCAGCGATTGATGACGTTTGTAATCAAGAACCGCTGCCTGAATCTTTGCGAGAGAAATCGAGTCGCGTCAAAACTGCAGGTTTGCGAATGCCCACCGTCATCGTATCTCTTTGCTGCGCGTCCATCAGCTACCGAAATTTGCTTCATAGTTATTCCTTGAAAAAATTAGCATCATGACAATCAATTTCAGGAGGGCTGACGGAACTGGAGAAAATGCTGGGTGACCTGCCCGGATTATTGAAGCGAAACAAAGAGATACTCGACGAGGTGGGTGGGCAGTTCAGTTCAGCTTACTTCAGTTGATTTATGCCATTCATGGTTTGCACTTTTGTTGATTTGTGCAGACCACTCGACTACTAACTGAAGAAAAACAGACGGACGCACAGTTGCGGTCGCAGTTCAAAGAGAAATGGACACGCATTCCGTCTGAGAAGCTCACTGAGCCACTATATCAGGCGTGTGGTTTCATAGTATTCTGCTGATTTGTTCATTGTTTATTTGTTGCAAAAAAATAGTTTTGTGTGTGAGCCTGATAAGCCCTGAATCTGCAGGAAGTTGGCAAATACCAAGCGATTCTGGAGACAGCCATCAAAGCCGATTCTATTGTGAAGCAAAAATTTGAGGCCAACAAAAAAGGCATTGAACTGCTGAGCAAGCCAGAGGTTTGTGATGTGTTTGCAATTCTGGAAATTCATCTCCATACCATTAATTGATAGTTTGTTGTGCAGACTAGGTCACTTGGTCAGATAATCCTGAATTTGATCTTTGTTGGCCACAGACTGTTGATAGTACAGTCTCTATAATTAAAAATGATAGTCTCGCCCCATGCTGGTCACAGCTGACGGACCGTAAAGCTTTTTTGGCACGTTATTCCCCACAACAACGGCACCAGGTGTCCGTGAAATATTATGCAGTCGTTTGCTGTTTGGCGGACGGTTTGACCGAATGCGTAGTATAATCTTGGGGCCAAAATAACCACAATTTATAAAAAAAACATTCGCAATGTGCTGGGTGACTACAGCCCGAGCTGAGAGCGTCCATCCCGTCGCTGTCGAAGGGTGTGGTGAACAAGGACTCGGCCGTTGTGGCACAATTGAAACAGTTAATGATCGAAGTTGAGCAGCTCAAGGCCGATCGCGAGTCGATCGAGAAGAACCTGAAGGAGTCGAAACACGACGATATGGGTGCGTTACGCTTGAAGCACGGTTCATTTTGTCTGAATTGGCTGTGAGATCATTATGTGCAAGTGCAACAGTGTGTCTACTGACCGCCCGTTTCAACCTGATTTAGGAAAATGCGTATCATGCCAAATGGTCACGTGATGCTAGAAAGCGGAGACCCGTCGTTTTATTGTTTTCGTATCAGGTGCGTCACAATAAGGCTTGTGTGTGTGTCTGTTGCAGCATCCGAATTTCTGAAAGCGCTGGCGGATTCGGATGCGATCGACGAAGAATCGCTATCGAAGGATCGACTCAACAAAAACTTCGGTCCGATCCGCGAACAGATTAGTGACAGCTGCAAACGACAGGAGAAACTGATGGAAAAGATTCAGGTGCCTGCTCTGTTCGCGTCCATTTTTTTCAAATCACTGTTCATACGGTCAACCCTCGTCCAAGAAATTTTGTTGTCGGAAGGATTTGGTAAGGATCCTTTTGTAAGGATTTGGTTTTCTTGTCTCTTTTCTGCCCCCCACGCATGTAATGGATCCACTTTTGGAAATTATGCCCTGTAAGAAGCTAAACATCGCGTCCCGAGTGACTGTCGTCACCTGAGTATCTGGGCATTGTTGTTTCTTGTCAAACGAGTCATTTTCACTATCTGCAGACATCCAATACGCGGTTCTGTCAAGAGAAATCTGGTGCGGGTGGCGGGGCTGGCCAGGAGCGTGAGACCATGTTGCGCACATTGGCCACGGCCGCCGATGCATACATGGAACTCAGGGCTAATCTGCAGGAGGGCACTAAGGTTAGCCCAATCAAACTATTTTGGGTTGCACAGCTTTTGGCCCAATTGTTCCACGTATTTATTTCTGTGAAAAAACGTATTCGTTAAAATCATCGTTCACCGTTTGGTATCAAATATCCAAACTGAAAAGTTGGTGACAATAATAAATTGGTTCATGAGTATAAAGTATCGTTTCCAGTGATGTAGTTGGTGCGAGCAAGAAAGCTAGCTAGCTGGAGGGGTACGGTGCAAGAAAGCAATACAAGCTAGCTAGCTAGACTGATACCCCGATTTGGGGGTATTGGTCCAGAAGTCAAAAAACAGGGGTTTAAAAATTGGTCCAAATTATGCCAAAATCAGCCTTAAAATGCGTGCTTTTGTGCGTGTGTAAGCAAATTTGACCATTTTGACCCATAAAATGGTCATTTTGTTACTAAAATCAGCACTTTTTTGACTTGATGACCGGAGCAAGAAAGCTAGCTAGCAAGTTTGGGGGGTATGGGTTTCGGAGCAAGAAGCAAGAAAGCTAGATAGCAGTTGGGAGGGGGGTATTACCCCCCAACCACATCACTGATCAATTCGCTTCGTTTCAGTTCTACAACGATCTAACGCCGCTGTTGGTCAAATTGCAGCAGAAGGTCACCGACTTCGTTTTTGCCAGAAAGACTGAAAAGGATGACTTGATGCAGGTGGGTATGGTATGGGAGCACTTTCAGTGTGGTAAGTGCTGCTAATTGAATAACAACTGAGAACCAATCAACGATCAAGGTACCGATAGATTTCGAAATGCTGATTATGTTCCATGCAGTCTTGATTATTCTGCCAGGATATTCAACGTAACGTTGTGAGTGGAACATCAGGCAATGCTCCAAACGCGCCTGGTTATCACGGTTAGTACCGCTGTTGTGCACAGTATTTTTGTGATTCTGCTAGTTGTGCTATTGGCTGTTTCTATTTTATTACGGTTTGATTCTGGTGACGGCGCTTTTCCGGTTTTTTTCTGCATTTTACTCTTGTATTCTTCAAAGCCTCGTACTTGTGCGTTACTCAGTCACTCTTTTTTTAGTAACCTGAATACACATGCCGGTTTTGTACATTTTATAGTTTATTCAAACGGATAGTACACTTTTGTGATTATTGTGATTTCTAAAGAAACGTCAGTAATTACTATGCGTTTACAGAGCTTTGAGAAGTGCCGCGTTGAAACATTTTTATACAGTCGTTTTTTACGTTTGTCACATTGAATTTTGAAAATTTTTCAGAAGTTTGTAATACTGCTGCGAAATACTGTACACATAGCTTGCAAAATGATCAAGATTTTACCCCAGTTGATCTTTGGCAATAAAAGACCTCAAGATCAATTTCTGTCTCTATGTTTCTGTTGACAAATTCAAGCAGTAACCAAAATATCATCAGATCGGCCCCTGCCCCCAGCTTGCTCTCCACCACGGTGACTGTAAGTGTGCACATTTTAAAATGTTTGTTTCTGTATCGAATACCAATGTTTGTTTGGTCTTCGTTTCAGGCGGTTCGACCACGACCACAACCACCAAGGCAGCACCGCCGGCACGCCCGCCGCCACCCACATTCACACAAGCCAACGCCAATCCGACTGCGCTGACCTACACGCAACGTTAGTGTTTCATTGATTGAAGTTTTATCTGCCAACTTGAATTGCCACTTTTTAAGCCCACGGGGATCCTGGTCTTTGGCGGCGAACTTTTTCAGCTCTCAGCACAATCCTGCCGATACATCGTCAGTTATGTACCAATCAAAATAGCTTTCAGCTGGCACCGCACCCCCAGGCGCGCCCATGCCAGGCCAGTCTGCAGCCGGACAACCAGGTGTAGCGCCGCCTTACCCACACCAACCGTATGCTCCATATCGTCCGTTGACATTTTTTTGTTTTTTTTATCTGTTTTTTTCTCCACTTCTTTCTGTTAGTCAACGACTTTGTGCTCGAAATTTAGCGCAGCCTTCAGATTAGAATTTTGCCACTTCTTTACCGTGACGACTTCGGTGTTTTCAGCGGCCGCGGGCCAAGCGCCCTACCCGTACCCGTACGCCCCGCCCGCTGGTGCACAGCCGTATCCGACCTATGGCACTTATCCTGGTGCTGCACCACATTATGCCAATCCCTACGGTCAACCAATGCCGCCACCACCGCAAGGTCTGTCTGATCCGATCCGACACAGCGCATGTTTCTCGATGCATTTCCGCAATTGTTTGTGATGAGTTATGATTCATCTTCATGCCTCATGCTACCATCAGGTTACCCGGCCTACCCGTACCCACCGGCTCAATGGCCCCAGCAACCGCCACCCTCGCAGCAGCCACCGACGACGCAGTGATTTTATGTCGCTAGTATTTTATAATTTTGATGATCTTGTCCGAAGTGATGTTTCATTTTCTCATGTGACCGGTTTGTAACCATCTTTGAGTGTGCTATTATTGGCTTTTGTCACTGATTCATTTGTGCTACTTATCAACAATATCACCCGGGTTTTGCCGCTGGCTTACACATTCACTACTCATATGTAATACTGCGCTCCGTGCCTCGGGTTTAGCCGTGAGTTGCCTGAGACCACACACCTAGAACTTGTTTTGCAAAACCGTGACGCGTGTGAAAATAATTGGGCTGTCATTGATTATCGGTGTCGATCTAGGTATCCTTCATCTATATTGTGAATATATCCACCTGCTTGCATCTTCGTTAATTGTGATCCAAAAGATTGAAACGCTTGTATAAAATCAGTTGTGGAGTAATCAGTTTAATCGCACGTTAGTCGCTGAATTGTTGTCGGCTACGGGTGTCCTGCCCAGCTTGGCCGTTTGTTTGGCCGCTTACTGATCACGCTTGTTGCTTTCGTGCTTTCTTTACTTCAGCACTTTTCTGGTGTCACGTGACACGCTGTGCGAATAATAGACCGCCAGCAACAAATGTTGCGCTATTTTTTGCACCCCAGTTCACTGCAATGAACAACTTACGACCATCGGACCATCTGCGAGACAGTGCGCAAAGCGTCACATCTGATGACAGAGCGGTAAGCGAAAAATAATGAACTCATTTTTTTCGAGATCTCGATGCGGCAGTTTTATTACGTTCATTAATCATCTGTAGTCGCTGCGCTTTTTCGCACCATTTTTCCCCCAGCTTTTGAGGAGCGGTCGAGGTGCTCCATACAAAACTGGTACAAATGTAATGCCATGCGTCTGACGATACAAGCGTGTTCGGTGGGACATCGCAGTCTATGGTAGTGAATCGCACTTGACCAGGCCGCTGGCTCAGTGGCATAAGCAGTAGGCGTGGCAGCAGTATCTGGGTGATAATTCTGTCGCATTTGGGAGCCTATTGCGTTTTTGCATGAGATTTGTATGTAGCGAAGGCATTATGAAACTCCATAACTAGACGCAATTAAACCACTTTCATTTCACCTAGTCCGTCTCGGCGTTCACTTGTTTGTCCTCGGGGTGTGCACTTAGATAATGTACTTTTACGAGCCATCTGCCGGGAGGCAGCAACTTGACAATTTGTTACACAGCACCTGTGCTGGTGACGGTGTTTGGAGCTCACCAATCATTCTGCTTTTTGCTCCCGGGGCTGAAAACTTCGATTGTTACCAAGTTCTGCCGTTTGTTTGTCGTTGCTGCCTTGTTGTTTGTATCGTTTTCTTTACTTTCCTTTGTCGGTCATTAATTTTTCCGTGTTATAAAGTCAACCAAACCTTTTTCGTCGATATGGTTTTGCGCGCTGTACAGTTTTGGGCAGCTAGAATCTTACGTGTATCATGGTGTCTGGTCTACATTTGGAGTCTCAAAGCTGTGACCGGGCCACGCATGCATGGTGCGTCACGTACTTTAGCTGCCTTGGTCTTACTGTCCTGCTCCTGTCCCATGTCGTATTCTGCCAACATTCAGCATCTGCAACTGACAAAAAAAACGTTTTGTTTGCTTGCTCCTGCTGGTAGCTGTCTCACTGCCGGCCGACGTACATGTACATACGATAGTATTTCACATACACGAAAAGTGCGACGCCGTCCACGCTATCCTATTGGCTTCAGTGCGCGCCCGTCAGCTGGGAGTCCAAGCAGCCTGGTTGCAAACTGTTCTTCTGGTTGCTAGCACTCTGCCCGCTAGCTATATGTATATTGCACCAGCAGCACTTGTCTTCTGCTCGTGCGCTATAATACGCCAGCCGGCTCGACTAAAGTGGTATGGTTTGGACGCGAACACTGTGTTAGACGAGGGCCTGTGTGGGACACGAAAAGTTGAAACGGCTTCGCACCTGGTGCCACCACCACGCGCACAACTGTGAAACTGGTCTTGCTGTTTGACTCGGTTAACGACTCCAGATCCAACTGTCATAATGCACATTAGCCAGCCAACGACTTGGTACATATTTGCGCTGGTTTTGTTCGATAGTATTATGTTCGCGCCTTGTCGCAGGTTTTGGCTTAGTTCATAGATATGCTGGTTCTTTTTTGTGCTCACGCACGCGCACATCGTACATTTTATATACTATCCGAGAAGATAAACCGACAGCGTCACTTTCGACTTTTCCCGCATGGGCAACTAACTTGCTTCGTTTTTGCTGTTATGTTTTGTAGTTTGCGGTCAGCTGCTGTCGTAAGATACAAGGACCTTGTCGTTGTTTTGTGCGGCTGTGCTGTACAAAGCGCGACTCGAATTTTATCCCGAGAGGCATCGAGATTCTCTATGACGACAAGTCACGAACATGAACCGTTTGTACGGTTTTTTCTGATATTGCATTCTAAAACTGGGGCATTTCGTTCAGTGGCCTGACCAAGACTTTGGTCGGATGGACGTTTGCATTGCTTGGATTCTGAAGTTTATGACGCTCATAATTTTTGGTGTCAAATCGCAAACATAAAGCCACCGAGCAGCGAGCGCGTAAATACAATGTGCTCAAAAGATTTGACTTCAGTCTGTTATTAACCTTATAAAAAGGTATCTCTTCAACATGGGCTGGCTGCGCGTTGGTGTGTCTTCCCTCTGTTTTCAAAACAGCAGACGCAGTAGTGTCAGGAGCAGAGGCCGTCATCACCGCAGGAAGCATCCTACGCCAGCAACAGCATAGCCATACGTGTATGTAACATGCTGTACATTTTAAGTAGCGTGCGGTCAAGCGAGTGCCAGCTGGCTACACGAGTGGTAAGGCGAAGCTGCTGCTTGTTCGTGTCATTTTGGTCGCTCACCGTCCCTGTGTTCTGTGCTGCTTATTGTGCTAAAATGAGCGCTGTCATCTTGTTTTTATATGCCTTACGTACACCCGACCATTTGCGCTCGTGTCCTTGTGCACCTACAGCAAAAATGCGCTTTTCCCACTGTCCTCCTGTTCATACTTCATCATATTTTTGCACTGTGGTCGTTCGTTTCACAGTTTTCGGTGTTTTAATCAGGCCACCAGATTGTTTGTTGCGATGCGCAACGGTCTCTTACTGCTCGTTTTGTTTGGTTGAACTGAACCTGCAAGTAACCAACTGCCCTGCGAGTCTGACAATTTGCTTCGGACAGGACAACGTTTTTGTATGTCGTGCAGAGATGCGAATTAAGAACCTCGTTGGTAAAGCGCTTCTTCAAAGCCGTACAAATCCAGCAGAGCACGTCATGTTTAAAACGGCTGCCGAACTTGGTAACCCACAAAGTTTTGGAACAATTTTACTGACTGAACCTTTTCTGCAATGCTGCGACGTCTTGACGTGGTTTCAATGTCAATGAATAAACAATTGCCAAATGTTTTTTCTGATATCCATCCACGGCTCTGATTGAAACGCTACTGAACTGGACCTGGATGTCATTCATTTTCTCGATGGGTCGCAAACCTTTGGCCGTACACCTACTATCCCTACCTGTGGTTAGCGCTCTACCAACTACCACTAGCCATTGGGACGCCAGTACAGCTGTGCCCCAAAGTTGCGCTTCAATTTGTGTGGGCAGACAGCTGAGAGGACACAGACAATTTGATTCCATAGCAAAAGTCTGCGCAGCCTCGCAAAAGCACACACTGCGTCGGGCTGCAGCACAGGCAACGCCTACGACCTGCCCTTCACGGAAGGTTTGACCTCAAATCTGGATCTCAATACGGCTTTCTCTGGACCAACGCTCTCGGT
This sequence comes from Rhynchonema sp. JSB1_4, assembly GCA_030248065.1. Classification (NCBI taxonomy): domain Eukaryota; kingdom Metazoa; phylum Nematoda; class Chromadorea; order Monhysterida; family Xyalidae; genus Rhynchonema; species Rhynchonema sp. JSB1_4. The sequence continues at coordinate 15,897 of JASAMV010008981.1, forward strand.
CGTGTCCCACATGGAGGTACTTGCGATCCGACCCTGACGGCTGAGATACAGCAGGGTTGTCGCTGCGCAATTCCCTTCCCACAGGCGAGCACTCGCGGGCTTTGACCCACAAGAGGCTAATCGCTCACACCCTGTGTCCGACACGACAACAGCAAAGAGCCAAGACTGCAAGTTGCGGAGAACGGCAGCGCGGGCGGCGCCCCCCCCGGACCCCCAAAAAAAAAAAAACAAAAAACCACACACACACGCGGTTTCGGGCTGCAGCACGGGTCAACACTTGCAGACTTCCACTCTGAAGGCACAAGGTCATTGCTCTGCATTCAATAATGTTTTTGCTGTTTTTGATAATCCACAAGTATGCACAATTATTCGGTTCAACAGAATTGAGCGTGTGTAGAATGCGCCCATTCTCTTGGCAGCTTCATAATGCCACAAACAGTTCTGAAGATTAACGTGGTAGTCAACAGTCAACGACAATAAGGAACCCATTACGCATGCGCGTAGTCCTGCGTGGACGGGCGCCCTGCTTGTGGTCATGCAGCACGCATTCTGTCTCGTGTTGTTTCTCATGCCAGTGGCCCTTTGCTTTTATGTAGTGTGCGAAATTCGATTGGGTATGTAATGTTGGAAAAACGCCTAAGCTTGCAACCGGCACCAAGAGACGACAAGATCCGGGTATGTAGTGTGAACGCTCCCAGACGTCGATGTCGTCTAAGAAAATCAACCACAAGTCTAGCTCAATAATGCTTCAACCACAGCCATGAATGTCAGGTACTTTCGAAAACCAACAGTTCAAAATACAATGCCACATACGTTTTTCAAGATGATGTTCCGAATACAGTGTTTTGGAGTCCAGGTTCATACATGCATTTCTGAATGTGCATTGAATAACCTGCATCCTCAGTATTGCGGCTAATTTACAAAGTTTGGTCAGTCAAAAATCTGATGTTGGGGGTCGACGTTTCAATCTCCAGCCCTGCACATTGTTTTCTTTGAAAGTGTTTTCTTGTGTGGCTGACCACTGTGTTTTGGTCTGATCGATCACATTTACTTCACCTGCTCTGACCTTCTGTGCCATATTTTTATTTCTGAATAGCAGTCCTCTGAAAGCCGATTCTCGAAGCAATTTCTGTAACTGGAACACGTGGCCAGTGATATTTGAAGCAGTGAACTCAGTGGAACCTGGAAACAGACTACGGTGGGTACCCATTGGCCATTACATAATGTCATCAGTGCTTTATGTGCACTTGATGCACATTATGGAACAAAAATACCACAACTTTTTCGCCTTGGCATTCTTTGTCATTTTTGGAGAACCTGGAATAAAAAACTAAATTGAAACAAAATGTTTTCTAAAAATTGGTGTTTTAATTAAAACACATTTTTATTAACCACTGCTTCTGGTTTGGTTGCTTTGCTTGCCACCATAAACACAGCTAGGTACAGTGTAGTTCCTGGTCCGGCGCGGCGGTTAGTGTACCTACCCCTTTTTCCCTTCCGCCGTTAATTAACCCCCCCGGGGGGAGGGGGGGGGGGAAGAAAAAACCCCAAAAAACCAAAAATTTAAATCTTAAAATTAAAAAATTATCCCCTTTTTTTCCCTATATTAAAAAAAAAAAAAAAAAAAAAGCTACTCTTACCAATATTAACAACAACTTACTAAAAATCACCCATAAAATTCAAAATTTTCTATTTATAACAAAAAAATTAAAAATATAAAAAAAAATAAAGCAGCTAACCCACCCCGCCCCGCAGTTTATCAACTAGTATACCTCGCTCCTCGCAGCTAATATCCCTACCCCCCCCCCCCCCCCCACCCCCCCCCCCCACCATAAACACAGCTAGATACCGCATTGACTGTGCTCCTAAAAATCCTGCAACCTATGGCTCCCTCCCAATAAGCTTCGCTTGCGCTGAGATCGTTCGTGTCATGTCGCAGTTTTGAAACCTCTACCATAAACGATCAAAATAACGTTCGTCTATCTTTGATAATACGCATGAGTTCGCAGTTTAGAACCTGCCACTCACGCCATGCGATGCGAACATACGCAGCGCAGCATGTAATACCTACGACGGTTACTTGTTGGTTGTTAAGCGTTGTGTTAGCACATGTAGCAAGTGTCTATTGCTGAAGCTGCCGTAATGGACGGGCTAGTAGCATATGCATAATAATATTGAGGCTCACAGAGCTCACTTATAGCTACGCTCCACATATACTTGGTTCGTTCCTACTCAGTTGTCAAGCGCACGGCTGACATGCATCAACTCCTGTAGGGCGTCTGTACTGTCTGACACATAGCGCTGAGCAAGCTTCATGAGCAGTACAGCAGCATCTTCGTTCTGCCATCATCAGCAGTAACGCGCATCTCATTTTTAGTTCTTTTCTTCTAAGTGGATTCGAATCCGCCATGTGCACGTGCGTCGTTTTTGTGCCTCCATGCCACGCGGCTTTTCTTCAGTCTTGGCCGCGTGTCTCTATTAGCAGCGCGGTCCAGCTGTGCCGCAGAGGCGGAGGCGTACATCTTATTAAGCTTTTCTTTATGCTTATCCTGCCTGTTAGTCGACGCTTTTTTCGTTTTCTACACGTGTGGATGCGACCTGCGAGGAGCTCTCACAATCATCCTATCATGTGTGCTGGCTAAATTGCTTGAAGTTTATTTTTCATGTTTTATCGAAGCTGTCTTCGTTTCCGGCCAATTTAGATAATGGCTTGTATAATGTTCCGTGCATGACTTGATCTCGTGTAACTGCTTGTTTCTACGCGAGTCACCATGCTCCTTCCTGCTGGCTTTGTGTGCAAAGTGCATCTTAGCACAAAGTATCTTTGAAATACCCTAGACAAGAGAGGAAATTAAGGAGGTATTATGTAAAACCTGGCATGACATCTGAAAAGTGTTATTGTGCATTAATTCAACGCTTCTCAAAACAGTTTGTGCTGCTTTCCTATTGCCAATATAGCTTAATGGGCTTAAACATTGCAGACTCCGACCTGGTTTATTACGAACGTGGTTCTCCAGCTTTGTTTGGTGTTATTGTCACCGCAATGAATGGCTCAACGGCACCACCGCGATCTACAGGCGGCAGTGATAAGTCCCCAGCCACCACGAAGTCCTCAACGCCACACACTGGCAAAGCTCCACTGGTGAAGACACGATCGAAGCTTGAAAAACAAAGTGAAGTCATCGATGTTGACGAAAACATGCAATCGGCAGAAACGCCGCAACCTGCTGTCACAAAGGTATGTAAAATAGGTAACTGGCTGTTGTGTTGTCTGAATGGTTATTTCTCTCACTTGAAACGGGCACTTACAGATGCGAATCCCTGAAACTCGTGTTGAAAGCTTTGACGAGGGCATTGTGTTGGTTGACAATGGTGGTGATGGGCAAAATAGCAAGACTGGTGGGAAAACATTGGTCAGAAGTCATGCGTTGTGCGGTGATGACGACACTAAATTGAACCCAAGAGGCATCGAGAAGCAATCAAGCTCAAAGAGCGGTTCAGCATGTTCATCGTTGTCACGCGGTTCGTGCCACACGATTGATTTGTTGAATATTTTATTGTCGCTTATGGTGTACCCAGGCATAACCAAACCACTGCAGATTCAAGCAACGAGTGGTACACGGATGCGACAGGAATCAACTTGGAAGACTTCATCATCAGCACCTTGCATAAAAACCACAAGGATAGGCAAATGTTGTTGCAGCTAGAAGAAGAAATGCGCAGATTTGTACAAGACAGCAGGTTGGTTTTGTCCTTTCATCAGGATGTAAGATACCAAAATGGACTAATGATAGCTATGTTCGTTAACAGCAATCTGCACAAGTTCCCGCCAATGAGCTCGTACAATCGGATGCTCGTTCATCGTGTGGCTGCATTCTTTGGTCTTGATCACAATGTCGATCAAAGCGGGCAGGCTGTGGTTGTCACAAAATCACGCGACACGCGACTGTGGGTTTCAGCTTCACGATCTGCTGACAATCTGTTTTACGGAAATGTAAAAAAAGCCGGCTACGTTATGTTACAGGCCCGAAATTGAATTCAAGCAATATATTCGAGGCGATGTATTTGCGGACGACGCCAAGCGGACATTGAGGCGCGACGTACAAAGCTATGAGGAGGTAGGTTCTCTTGCGCGTATGACTTTTGCCGAGTCGATTTAAAACGTAAGTTTATTTATATTTACCTGGTACATTACACTAAGCACATGTGGTGAGCTGAAGCGCTTCCGATACAAGCCTCAAGCTCGGTGTAGAATTTACTGCAACTGTACTGAATGTGAATAGTAGTACAGTCCGGAACTCGCCTTGATTGCCCTTTTTCATCTGTTCCTCACCAAAATATTGAAATACGTATGATGCCTCAACCACATGATGTTACCTATTCAGGGCGCTATGAACTTTTTGACCGTAAGTATACTGGCTGAAATCCTGTAAGCGTGGTTGTTAGTTTGTCAGTGTTTAGTCTAATCTTACTAGTGCCATTTCCACTTCCCCTACCTACCTTCAAGTAAAGTTGGGTGACTTGCCTGGTAACAAACTTCTTCAACAAAACAGCTTGGTGCACCTTTGTGCTGCTTCCTTTTCTGTAGCGAATAACCGTTGGTCTAAATCTAAGTCTCCCTTTCAATTGCTGCGGTGTTTCACTTGTTCAATACATGCAATCAGCAAAGACGAACCACATCTCACCCACATACGGTCACACATAAAGTTGTTAGAACACCATTGCACAGCACACGGTCAACTACATTTTGTTATTATCATAGAACCGCTAAGTCCTACCGTGTAACCTGCATGCAAACATCGAATCCGCATGCACTACTCAACGAACGTTAGTATACCATTATGTTACCCAATAAATGGAAACGCAACATAAGACCCAGGCACACATTTGACAACCAGCATCGAGAAAAGATCGGTACTGATTACGATGTTTAAGGTGCTACGGGGCAGCGCTGCTGCAGGACTAGAAAGCAACATATCGGTGCCTACTCATCCGATGCTCGAAAATCGTAAAACGCGATCGTTTGACGAGCGGGAGGACACCTATCGCGATCGATTGCACTCAACGCGATTCTTCAATCAAGAGGTCGGTAATAGTCTATTCGATAATAAGAGATGTGAATTGATTCTCTTTATTGAGGCGAATTCTTTCAAGTGGTCGTGTGAAGTGTCTGCAAGCTGGCCACCACGCTAAGGGTGACTCAACAAGAGTGAAAACTTTCTGTGAGGCTCGATCTCGACACGAGAATATTTTACATATGCAATGTTCTGGTTTGGTTGTCAAACGAAAGGCACCGATTGAATATTTCCATTTTCAGTCGTCGTCGTCTCAAGAGATTGTCGAATCTCCGTTGAGCAGCGCCGTCATTCATTCCAGCGGCTACAGCAGTGACTCGATGATGCATGGAACAGCTGTGGTCGGACCTGGTGGTGTTCCCGTGTATGTTGCTGCAGCCACGCCGCTGGCGATTGACACCATGCCTCAACAGCCTGCCACGGCAGCTGGCACTCATGGCGTAATGATGGCTCGCCCGTGGAGCAGCACGGACTCGCATGGCAGCAGCTTAGATGTCCCTATGCAACAACCCCAGCAGGGTCATTTAAGTTAGTCTCGTTGTGAGATCTGTAATTTTCTTCCCCTCGGCTCATCTCCGTATTTTCTTGCAGTCACCTCTACTCAACAACAGCGTCTTTCATCAATGCACAAGGCTGGAAGTTTTGGTGGCGTGCCGACCATCTACAGACAGACGCCGGTCGTCGATCAGTCGGCCAGCAGCGTCAGTCCGGTTTTAAGAGCCACACCTGTTGCGGGTAGGTGTTGCTTCGTAGTGCCTGCGCAGCACATTTTTCATCTGCGGCAGGCCGCGGCACATACTGCTGTGTTCCAGATGGTGCGGTGCAAGGACCGTCTGAAGTTTCGCCCAATGCCCTGCCTCGACAGCCATCGATTCAAGAAAACTACGGATTCTATCAAGGGGCATCCCACGTGATCTGCGCTGTACCTCCAAACGAAGTACCTGTCAACGCAATCATCCTGCATCCTAGAGCTGCGCCATGTAAGCACACCAACCAGTTGCGATTTGAAATGTGCCTTCCAATGCCACACGGTGTACTTTCAGCGAGCATATCCATGGGCATGCAACCGGGCGCATATGTGCCCGTTTCTGGCTATCCTGCTGGAAGTGCTTATGCTGCAGCAGCTTTCAGTGGACAACAACAAGTGGTATGTATTCATTCATTTTTTGTTGTATTGTACAGTGCGTGTGATTAAAAGGAGTGTATAGCAGTGTTTTATTTTAGCAATTTTTATAATAATAGAGCAGTCTAAAAGGAGTGTGTAACAGTGTTTAAAAACAAATAAACAGATGTGCATTGCCTTCGCGTTCAGGACGCCCTAGCCACCGGAGTGCACCAAATGGGGATTCAACCGACGACACAACCGACCTCAGCGAACACAACTTCTCAATCGCAAGAACAGAACACAATCAATTATCCTCATCAATCACAACAATCGGTGCGCAGCTTGTGGTCTATGTCAATCCAATTATGGTGCAAGAGCTGCACCGCATGAGAGTTGACTCGTTCGTGCACAAAAGCCATTTTAGGTGTATTACATGATGCCGCAAACCAACTCAGCTGGTGACCAACAGCCGGCTGCATTCGTCCCTGTGCAATATGGTAGGTCAACACAATTCCATGGCAAATATTAGCTGGGTGTGCAGCACTGCCGGTCATGAATCTGGCTCACCATTGCTGAGCTGGAGTTTGCTTTTCAGTAAGCTATCCGGGATCGTCAGGCGTACAATACATCATGCAATATCCGCACTGCGTGTACACTCAAGCAGCACCACAGGACACGTCTGCCACCCAGGTGACTTATGTATCCACAACAACGCCGGTGAACTACGGTGGACAGATCAGTACTGCTGGAAGTAGCGCTGATGCTGCACAATCTCGTGCTGATCAACAAATTATCCAACAAGGTTGTTACCATTTTTCATGCGTAAAATACGTACGATGTCACAGGTAATAACTAATTTATTTCACGGAACCTAATATTCAGCAGCGCCACCGCAGTCGCAGCCAATGGCCTCCAGCAATGGAAATCCGCCTTCAAACGAGTAGGCTTCGCAAATGGTCCAACCTGTCAAACGTAGAACGGAGAATATGACATTAAATCGTTTGCAACATTTGGGCATTGTGCATTGCCTCTGTGATTTCGTGCTCAATTACGCATAACTTGATCACAAAACCGGTTTCAGTTTGCCAGTCCAATGTGGAGATACTTCAAAATGTATATGCGTGTGCTCGTGTTGAACTCCCGGTGTCACGTTGACGTCCTCTTATATTTACACCATTTTAGCTCCAGTGATGAAAAACCATTATCATCCGTCAAATTTTGTTTCCGGTCTTAGTGAGCAGGTCGTACACCTGACTCACAGAACCAATAAGCACTATTTGCGTGCAAATCCATAATTAATGTGAATTTTGTGTGTATTTACATTATTTAAATGTGTCTTCATTACCTCCCGTTTCTAGTCATTGATAATCATTGCTACATTTGCTTTCATTTCCGTCGTTCTTTGTTCTCTAGTCACCGAGTTTTTTTAATTTATTATTTGTCATGGGCTTCAGCTTACTTCGCTCTCAGCATTTACCCGTGTTTTCCGGTTACAGCCCCTATTCGGTAACACATCATTGTAAGATGTTTTCTGTGGCATGTGTAGGTGGTAATGACGGTGTTTTGTCCTTCATGCAAACCTCACAGAGATTATGTCCAAAAAGCACGAAAAATAAAAATAAGCAACTTTTGCTGCTTTTTACCGATAATTTTTAGACCAAGAACTTGGCTTCCAAATCCCAAGGAAGCGGACATTTTCCAAACATAGTGCCACACCATGGCTCATTCGGGGGTCATTACCGAAAAACTCCGGTATTCTAGGTCTTGGACTGAAGTCTCACGGTTAGCTAAAGCTCTTTCATAGGTCCGAAGCGAAGAAAGCTGGCTGGCTGCTCATTGTGGTTATGTGCTATGTTCATGATTTGATATTGAGAGGCTAGTTGTATCACGCATCCTCTTTGTGTTGTCCTTTTTGGCGACATGCCAGAGTGTGGTTCATCCGCACCAACCATAAGTTCAGAGCGCCTGCTTCCACTGAGCTTCACACGCAGGCAGCAGTTACTGCAGTTGTCGTTCATACGTTATTGTGTCACTGAGTGTGGACTGCAACGTTTCATGGATTATTGTGTGTGCGCGCTTCATTTAACCCACAATTTCGATGTGATGCTTCATTTGTTGCTTGCTTGCTTTCTGACATGTTATGTACGATTATGGATTATGTAATGCATTATTGGTGAATGCACATTGCTCTTTGCTTTCACAGGTGCATTTCATTACGTTGAATCTATATTGAGGATCAGATTTTCTAAATTGATTTTTGTGGGATGTCGTGATATTAGCTGATAAAGTTTCTCACAACAACGTGCAATCTTCAATCAAAACGGTCTTCTTGCCTGACCCAGTGGGTCTCCCTCACACTTCCTATTTACATCACGTTTGTACTAAATTACGTTCATTCGCAGACATTTATTCCATCCAGCATCCAGTCATTCGGAATGCCTCGATTTGCTCATTTCCTCGTGAACAGGAATCCTCGAGCTTTGGAAAACTTGCGTTTTGCATGGAGGCCCAATGGATATCAATTTGAAAGGGATCATCAAAAGATGAGCTTCTATTACAGGTTGGGTAGTTTTGTTGTGAACAATAATTGTCGTATGAGTTTTTGGCTTCATCACGAGTGAAGCCTATTTTAGGTTTCGGCTTTTTCATCCAGTCCGTACCAATATCTATTTTCAAAGCCATGCTCGAGATCAAGGCAAATACCTCAATTCTGCTATAAAAACGGATTTTAGTAGCGCTGTCAAGTATTGGGTGTTTTTCGAGGCATCGGGTATCTGCTTTATCAATCAATTATCGGCAGCTGCCAACTGTCAAGCATCGAATATCAGCATGCCCGCGATTCCGATTCTCAGCCGGATGTAAACATTGTGTTTTAAACGATTCAATGTCGTAATTAGTTCGTTCTTGTCAGACTTGAATTCAAGTATTCGACTGGAACTATTGGCCGCAGCAGACGACAACACACTGTTGGCCTGATCAGACATCACCAAGAGGGAGTGGTGCTCAGCGCGTCCACCAAGGAGCCGGAAATCGCGCGACGTTTGTACAAGTTCGTGGCTCAATTTCATTATTGTTTCAATGTTGGGCACGTAAAAAATGTGAAAGATTGAGAATTGAGTGTCACAATTGGCAGGGCTCTTCTCGAACCAGATTAGTGTTTGTTTATTTTCCCGTACCGCATCGAAATTTAGATTATGGTATGCCTACATTTGTTTTGGAGTATGCAGGCCTGGCACTTCGCCCGTCTGTGAAAACAGTCCGAAAGGGGCAAGACTCACTGTTGTCACATTAGTGGCGGGTGTGCAGGAACGGCAACCGTCCTGCTGGTTGGACAATACGACAATGATTCTGTCCGGGCAACGGGAAACTGCAGAAAACGGCCATAACACGGTTATGTTGCAGAAGCGACGACCTGTCAGCAGCCGAAAACATTGGACGAATCCTCGGTCGACGTTGCCAACAAGCCGGCATATACGAAGTCTGCAACGGCCTACGGACGGACGACGGTGATCTCGCAGCAGCATCGAACAAACAGAGAACGGCAAAAGCGGTTCGGCTCTGGATATTTTTGTGGAATTTGCTGGCACCATGGATCGTGTGATTTTTCTGATGGGGCGTTGAGCGACTTTTGCGAACCAAGTCACCTTTATATTGGTCATTATAGAGCTTCAACAAATCGTAAAAGTTGCCTCATCAAATAGCCATGTGGTCAAACCTGTTGCCGGCACATTACCCCTGACCTTGTTCATGTTAAAATTACTGCTGATCTTGTATAAAGATCAACGAAAGAGTACCTGGTCAAAGTCTCAGTCACAGGGATCCACAAATATAAATCCCAAATCTAAAAAATTTGCTCATTCGCAAACATGCACCAGAAAGAGACAGCCTTTTTGAAAAAAAAACAAAAATAAAAAATAGAGAATATTGTGGCTCAGGCAACTTTAATCAACCTGCGTTGTCGCAAGCAAAATAAACTGTTATAATTGCTTCCAGGGTTCCATATTCCTGTCAGCATTCCGAGAGTCTGGCGTTGAGACATCGGAAAGCGACACAATCCAGCCGGGCTACGATTTGGACAGACGCTACCATTTTGTCGAGGAACGTAAAATTCGGCAAACGTAATATTTTTTTTGATGATTTGCAGATAGTGTGTTTACTGTTGATGCACCCACATAATTTTCTGAACTAATAATTCTGGCGTCGAGAAATTTTTTGTTTTGTATTCCGTTACAAAATAAAACTGTGTCTTCACCGTTAACCATAAGAGAAAACAATATTCAACAACAGCTCAACAGAAGCGCGGTAGATTTCCAAACAAACAAACAAAAACGCAGCAGCAGTTTCAACAATAATAATGGTAATATTAAAATAATAACCACAAAAACAACCCAAACATACACACACCGATATACAGTACTGACATAAGATCTTAGTTTCGGATTCACACAAAACAGCAACACAAAACCCACGTAACGTTAAATCGCATCACCCGGAAAATTTAGGGAATAAATAGTGTTATCTGTGATAACAACAAGAGATAGGATGAAGGCAGAGTTTTAACCTCGACCGGCCATAAGTTCCCAAAACGCATCAGTTCTCGAAATAATGGGCGCTTTCTAAATCTCACAAGAAAGTCAAATTTACTTCTAAAAAAACGCAGATAACAAGCAGTGGGGAATGTCTTTCAAGCTTAGCCAGGATTCTACGACGCATCAAGGTTTCTAAATCAAAGCAGAAATTCTCGCTTATATTAGGGCAGTTCTGGGATAGCAACAGCATGGGACTTGAAAACGAACATCAGTCATCAACAACAGAAGCGTAATCACAACGGAATCTTTCAATCAATTACAATCTTTTGCAAAGATATTACCTTTGTTTTAATGCCCTTGTAACTACGCTTCAGCAACAGACCGGTGGACGGACGCCCGTGTCATTTCTCGTGTTTGATTTCTTTTATTCGTTTTGTCTGTTCCCCATGACACACGGACACGACGAGCATTCTCACGCGCAGCCATTGAGCACACACATTCCACAAGATATTGCAGTGAAAAATCGGCGCCCAACAACTACTGCACAAGCACACTTAAAAGCAAAGCCTACTATTAAAGACGGCACAATAATTCAGTCCATAATTCTACCTAGACCACGCGTCTGACTTCAAAGAATCGTTTCAGGTAATAGATCTGTCCGAGAGTCATTGCGACCAAGACGAGTGCTTCGAACACGGCCCACATCACCACACGAGAGTTGGTGCTTTCGTTGACTGAAAATGTGCTCCAGCCGCATGAAATGTCATTGTCAAGTGGGCACAACGAAAATTAAGAAAACTAAATGCGTAATTCGACAGGCTCCGTCAAAATGAACGAACGCACTTTGGCGATGCACCCTTTCCCTGACGGCCATGTACTCCTGTTCGTGTTTCACTGAGGTCAACGCCGCTGACAGCTCGCGTGTCATCTCTTCCAGCTTTTGCTGTGAACCTGCAAATTGGATAAATATTATTAAAATTAAAACCATTATGTCGCGCCGCTCATTTCGCACGTATAATCTTAATGAAATGCATATACGACCGGCAACAAACCTTGTGTGTCAGCACCAGTTGCATCGTTCGGCTGTTGGCCGGGCGGTTTGGGCGGCTCCATGATTGACATAGAAAACATCACAACCTTGGGCGTCATTGTTGACTAAAAAACGTGCATATGATGATAGCTGAGGGCGGACTTAGGTAGAACATGGAAACCGGAATCCGCGGAAAACGCAGATTGTGTTCCGCATCCGAAAATAGATCATAGTTTTTACATGTTAGTTCCGAATTCCGTGTTCAACTCAAGTCCGCCCTGACAGCCGGGTGTCACTGCACGGCACGCAAAACACAAACATCTCATGAAATGTGTGAACTAAAGTGGACAAAAATACTGAAGCAAAACCGACCATTTGGTTATTGAAGCAATACATGTATATGCCATCCATGTGGGCTGCGAAAGTGTATTTCCCTGATGTTTCACGTTCGCCTTTATAAATCTCCTTGTTGTCTGGTCCGACAATCTGCATGATAAGAAATCTTGAGCAAACAGGTACCCTGAAATAGATCACCCGTCCAACTACAACCCCCAATCGATCGACAATAGCACCAGATTTAGAACGCTCTTGATAAATGGTGAAAATGAGTTTGAATAACGGGTGAAAAAAACAGAATTCCCTTCTACAGTACGTTAGAAAAGGGAGCACGGTACCGATACATACAAAACATTATGTTCCGAACCACCGGAGCGCATCGCCAGACCAGTTTTGCCACTAGTGGTGGCTTATTGGGCCACCAAAAAGTTTGAATGAGCCACAGAATGTTTGCAAATGAGCCACTCGAATTTCAGGGAGCCAAGTACTTAAATAAGAATGAGCCACTAGATTTTTGGCAAATCAGCCAGAGCCACCAAAACGCCACTGGCCGATTTTGAAAAAAACGCAAAAACAAGCCTTGACATCGATGTCCAAAAAGCCACCTTCCGCCACTTCGAACATGAGACTCATTTTGGCACCAGCTGTGACGCGATCAAAGAAGCATTGTTCCTCATTTGCATCAATGTTGATAAAATACCCGAGACTTGAGTGCATTAGCGATAACAGCGTGAACAGCAGCCACAATATTACGCCGGATTCCATTGTGGCGCCTGCTGTGTGACAGGAACGGCAGGCTAACGAAACAATCACTGGACAGTGCAGAACAAACAATCACTGAAATGCAAGCCTTGTGTGAAAAAAATCTTCATCGGCGACATTCAATTTAATCGTTCTTTTTCTTTCTCTCGCAGGTTGTGGTTGCTGGGGGATGGGGCCCCCTAAGGGATATACAGTAGTCTGGTCGGGTCGGGCGGGACTGAAAAATTCCCCACACCCCCACCAGTCTTAGTGCTTCTGTTTCCTGAAAGGCGTTCGAACCCTCAAGATAATTTTTCGCCATTTTCAGACCAAAAAACACGTTTCATCGAAACAAAAAACCAGTAATTTTTCCGGGTGACTTAGCTACCGTAAAAACCTAAATAGAAGGGGGGCTCTATTAACTCACTGACCCCATTTTGGGGGGGCTCTATTACGGGGGGGGCTCTATTCCGGGGGGGCCTCTACCGTATTGTCGGAAATAGAACCCGGGGGGTCTATTTTTTCAGTGGGGTCAGTTTGGGGGGGTTCAATTTATGGGGGGGTCAATTATTGGGGGGGTTATATTTTTCATTTGGCCCCCCGACGAAAAAAATCATTGTTAATAATGCCCATAAAAATGGCTTGTTTTCGGTATTTTCTAACTTCAACAGCGGCAATTATGCTTAAAAAGCTGTATTCTGTTGTGTACGCAAGCTTAAACAACGTTTGACACAACAACACAGCCCTACCGTACCACTAATCTGTGGTACGGTGAAGGTTGGGGGTGGGGTTCTATTAATGGGGGGGGTCAATTAATGGGGGGGTTCTATTTTTGATTTCGAGCCATTTAGGGGGGGTTCAATTAATGGGGGGGGGGGGTCAATTAATGGGGGGGGTTCTATTTCCGACAATACGGTATTAATTCACTGACCCGAACCTGAAAAATTGTTCCCAGAAATACCCCCAAAAACCCCTAAAAACGGGTTTGAAAGGATGTTTTTTCGCTTGCAACCGCATTTATTCGTGTCTATTCGTCAATAGGAGGCGTATTATGTGCTCTGAACAAACAACAAACGTACATAAATGTACCTGTACACCACTATCAAGCCTTAATACACTACAGTATAGGGGATGTTACTTTGGGGGGGGGCTCTATTCCGGGGGGGGCTCTATTAATTCACTGACCCCTTTTTGGGGGGGCTGTATTACGGGGGGGCTCTATTCCGGGGGGGGCTGTATTTAGGTTTTTACGGTAGTATTTGCGAAATTACTGACCTCCGGAAAAAAACGGTTTCTTTCTCGGAAATAAAACAGTTTCTTAGTTTTAACGCCAAGCTTGAGAAAAAGGAAAGCCAATTTTGAAACGTGAACTGTCGTCCAAGCTTTTCCCAAAATGCGCGAGCGCGAAGCGCGACAGACAACACAGGAGCAACCAACCAGCAAGCAGACGTGGCGGGGTGGGGTGGCGATGGCGTGGCACTAAATTACTGAACCCACAGCTGCTTTCTGATCCAGTTCAACACGTGTGTGCAATCCTCCACTCACCGCACTGGCTGCATTACCGTCTGGCTGTATGCTATGCTATGCTGTATGGTGTAATTTTATGCTCAGCCGCACTATGCACAAACTATCACGTCAGTCGTCGTCATTTCTTGTGATTGTCATTTTTCCGCTTCACTTGCAAGTGTTTTTCGATTTTGCATGGAGAAAGTGAGATGCGTCGTGAGCGTGACATTGCACATTCGTTCAATGGAAAATTCGCGAACATTCGGGAAACGGTGAGTTTTCTCCTTGGTCATAAATTGGTAAAAAAATTGTTTCTTCTGTTGTGCAACATTAACATGGCTGATTGCAGCCAAGATCCATTTTCAGGTGACCACTTCTTGATTGCTGCTCTGCTCTGCTCATAACGCACCCGAACTCGGCACTGAAAAGAACGCGATCGATCTTCGTTATCGTTTCATCCACGGTTTCGGTTTGATAAAAATGGCTGAATTTCCTGATCTCGGTGAGCACTGCTCAGTGTCAACATGTCGGCAGCTTGGTGCGTTTCAGTTCAGATTCCATTTTCTAAGCTGGAGAAGAATTTTGGTTGTTTTTGGTGATGCTCATGAGCCAGTCGCAGACGCCCAAATTGCCCCGTCGTTTTTTGCTTTGCCCCTTGCCAGTGCTGGGGTGGACCCTCCCTCCATAAAGGTATCTCCCAGTCCCAATTTTTCTAAAATTTTACCCCAAAAGTCCTTTTTTGGTTCAAAAATCGGCCAAAATCGACCAGTCCAAAAGTGTAGAAATTAGCTCGGAAAAATTCGAGGGGTTGGGTTGAGTACATACTTATTACAAACCATTTTGGGCCTTTCAAAAGCAAAAATTAGTGTTCTTCGACATCGTTTTTCCAAAAATCGCGCGCTCCGCGCTCAAGCCTGCCCATAATAAACATTTAAGGCCATTTCCTTCGAAAATATTGAAAATGTCCAAATTTTTGCCCAGTTTTTGCCAAAACTGTGTGCTAACAACTATATGCCTGACCAAAATCATGCGCCTCCGGTCCCAGCCACGCATCGTACTTTCCTCGCACACGTGGGCCTGCCACTTCACTGATAAACATAAACATTCATTTTGGCTGCGTGCCCGCCCACACAGTTTGTGTTCGTTCTTTCAGATTTTCTGCCAATGAAATGCGATGCTTGCAAAGAAGTTTTTTGGTTGGTTATTTTGCAACAGTTCTTGTTTCATACAATCGTAATCAGGCATGACCACCACTGCATAATTGCCTTGCTTATTTTCAGCAAGGA
The DNA here is from genome assembly GCA_030248065.1 of Rhynchonema sp. JSB1_4. NCBI lineage: Eukaryota > Metazoa > Nematoda > Chromadorea > Monhysterida > Xyalidae > Rhynchonema > Rhynchonema sp. JSB1_4. The sequence goes on from JASAMV010008981.1 coordinate 31,505, forward strand.
TCACGTTTTATACGATTACCACCAGTGTTCATCGTCGTTCAAAAAGGTGAGCTACATGCGTACATGTTTGAGTCGGGTCGGGTCGGCTGTGCTCGTTGATGTTTCACCAGCTCGTGTATTGTTGCATGCAAGCAGTCAGCGAGCGCGCGACTAAAAACTTGCTTCAACTTTGAGTATTGTGCTTTCACTTGCTCATCGTAAAGAAGGTTGTACCGATATAATGCTTACTGCTAACGTTTCACCCAAACGGAAAACTAAACTGTGTGCTGCTACGACCGTCTGTGATGGGGCACTTCCTTGTGTTTTCCAAACTCGGTCGGAACATCGGTTGCATTTTTGTCTAAGAAATCCTCTCACTAAAGGTCGTTGACAAAACGATTTTCAAACCACCGAGTAACAAAGAATTGTACAATAATCTTTGTTCTGAATATGGGCAGAACGTCCAAGTACCGGTATGTCCGTTGTGCAACCAGCCAGTGCCGGTAGCCAAAGGTGCCGATGTGAACCAAGTTGTTGGCGCGCACATCGACAACGACTGCAAATCAGACAGGGCCAAGGGCACCATCTACACGAACAGGTGCAATGTGAAAGGATGCAAGAAGAGAGAGGTGCGTTTTGGTATGGTGCTCGTGTTCTGTTTTACGCTCAAAACGTCCAAACAGAGAACAAGTTAAAATTTGCTGAAAATTTTTTTGTACTTTCGGCGGGTAATGCAGGCTCATTGTGGCAGAGAATGTTCCTGTTTTAATCGTGTCTTTCGCGTTGAGCTCTGTATTCTGAACAGCAGCACAGTGCATATCGTTAGAATGAAATGTGCATGAAAGTTATATTAGATTTGTGGACAAAATCGAACTCGAGCTGAGATCACGTGTTTTCAGCTGGTTCCGATCCGATGTCCCGAGTGTCGCCTAAATTTCTGCCTATCTCATCGTCACACCGCCGATCACGATTGCAAAGGATTTCAAAGTTCCGGCAAACCCATATCAAATTCCGGGTTGGTCCACGAACCACGACTACGCCAATGACCATTTTTTGACTGCCTGAGTTCATATCATTCTGGCGTGACGTTGTATAGTTTGATCGTTTCTGTGCTCATTTTTATTTGACATTTTGACATATTGCAGTGCTGCTGCATTCAACCGTTTTTTCGGTGGTGGCACCAAGTCTGCGAGCTCAACGACAGCCAAGTCCAACACCACAACATCCCGACCAACTGTGCCGCCTTCATCGCGTCAACCCCCCGCTCCTGATGTGACCAACGGTCAAATGGTCAGTTCGGTAGCGATTTTCATTCCTTGCACAGCAACTCGGTCATCCAGCAGCCGGATTTTTTTTTATCGGGTGTGCCGCGAACAATGTTTTTACACAAACAAACAATTTTGAAAGATATGTATGTGTGAAACATTGTATGGTTGGGATCGGGAACAAGTGAGGGAGCTAACCCAAGCTGAGCATTCTCTGCCCGGCTGGCCGCCACCGGAGGTCCTAAAAGATGGCAAAAAACTGTTGTGTGTTAATTTGGCAACACACTTGTGCTGTCCTTTCCAAAATTCCAAACGTTTTCAAGCGAGCCTGAGAACACGCACTCCTGAAGGCTCATACATAACAATCTTGGTTTTCAGACAGAAGACGAAGCCCTTGCGATGGCGCTGCAAATGTCGCTGAACGACAAGTATGCCTTTTTGCCCATATGTATTTATTTTGTATGTGTTTACACTTTTCGGGACTTGCAGTCAACAAACGCCCAATCGTATTTCAGTGCGCAATCAACTGCCGGTCGCGCCCGAACACAAGAGCAGATCGACCAGGAGCTCGCCGAGAATTTGCAACGTGAGGAATACCAGCAACAACAACAGCACGCGCAACGGTCAGTGTATTATACAGGGTACAGGATATACTGGCGGACGGGAAAAAACTTTTTTTTTCATGAAAAAAACGTTTTTTTCCTAGACTTTTCCATTTATTTTTCAAGGTGGTTTTTTATCGGTTTTTTATTTTACTTTTTCCAAAAAATTGTAATGCAAAACCAATGAGTTTTTTTAGTTCGGATCAAATTTTGGTCCTATGTTCGTACCAAAATTTTTTGTGAAACCCTACTTTTGTATCGTGTGCTCATATTTTGTGCCCAAACACTTCACTTTTTTGACCGAAACACTTTTATGCATCGATCACGCTGATGCGAATAAAAGCTGGCTGACTGACCACGTCAAGTCAAGCTACGGAACATTTGTATCTGACTCTTCTGTCTTTTGCAACCATCATCTCAAACGCACGGTTGACGTTGACGCAAACAAAAAATTGTGCCTTTTTGTCATTGCCCAACCCGTAATCGTGGTCCTGTTAGTGCTCGTCTGTAAACTTGATACCGCGCTGTGCTTTTTGTCGCTGGAGACGATCAGATGGATCTATTTTCCTGAATCAGGGTTCCGAATTGGTTGTCTGACTGTAGTGACTGGACCGGTACATATCCCGTTCTAGCGTCACTCATGACGTCATGAGGCATGCATATGCTGGGTATGATTAATTGCGTCAACGTTTCCAGACCGTTCCTTTTTTCTTTCAGTGTGAACGCACAACCGCGTCGAAGTTCAGACAGATGTGATATTAGCTAATTTTTACATTCATAGAATTGCTATGAATTTGTATTTGCCATCCTTTTGATGTTTTATTACCGGAGAAGGTCATCGGTTGCTGTAGATATACACTGCTCAAAACAAAACTATCGGCCATGTACATCTTCGTTTATCGCTGTTCTGTTGTACGCCTTTATGTTCAACCAATTTACCACAATTAATGTATTACCGGAGAACATCGATCACGTTCCTAAGACAGGATCTATTTGGGTTCTTTATTTTCGAATAAGTTTTTCACAACAAAACAGGTTAAGAATTTTACGCAAAGAGTCAGTATCCGATTTAGCCGCCAAGACTGGTCGAAATTCTCAGGCAAAACTACCGAGATTTCTGGTCGTGCACATTTATGCACAAAATAATCCAATTCAGCATGAAATTCAGAACCCCAGTTCTGTGCCGCATCTCAGTATATTTCATTGAACACAACTGCTTTGCGCAACCACCTTGCCTTTCCTTTGCTGTCTCGCTATCAGGTACTGACATAACCATCTGATTCGTTCGCATTTTTTTTACCAAACAATATTTGTTTTCTCATTTGAGCTGTTCTCCCATCTTGAAACTATTGTGATTTTTAGACATTGCTGTTCAAATTTTTTGAATCTGTGCTATTGTGATGTATTTTATTCGTGCGATGGGTGCACCTCACATATGTACCACCGTAAAAAGTATATTTTTTCGATGTTTTTCGCACTTTTGGGATTTTTCCCGACTATCTTTATTATCACATCCAACGGTGGATAATAACATTATCATCGAAACCCGTCTCATTATTATGTTATCATCGTTATGTAATGCCAAATCTCAATATACATGCTGTGAACGTTGACGGTTTCAAAACTTGAGAACATTCTGAACCTGGATGAAGAAACAGTCTCATGAACATAATGAAACGTAAGGCACTCAAAAATTCACAGTTTGAAAAAATATACGAATTGGAAGGCAAGATTTTGGTTACAGAAATAGCTTTTCGAGCAGTTTGACTTCAGGTAAAAATTTCAACTAGGCAATGGTTATGTACACATATGTATGTACAGTATGTGACTGAGATATCGCTTATGCAAAGGCACCAAAAAATCGGGATTCCGACGTGCAAGCAATAGCACACTGTACAATAAACCGGTAAAACGTGATAATAATAATTCCATAATCCCTGATGTTTCAATGAATCGCATAAAATCAAGCTGCCACTGTGTCTTTTCTCAAAATTGACTTTCACATTGGCCTTGTGACAAGCTGCATATGTACAGCAGTATATACATAATGTGCGTCAGCTTCAGTGAGCATAGCCAAAAGCAGTGATAGATATCCCACATGTGATGTTTCGAGATTATGCTTCTAAAATTAATTTTTTGTGTTCATCCAGCAAGTGTGCGTGTGCACGCCGATGGTCACATGTGTCTTTTCATGTGCAACGACAGGTGGTCGGATCGTGCAAAGGCCCGGTCACAAACAGCACATGCAAACGGACGGTCACCTGACGTTGAAACAGTGCGTTTTGGGTGGGTGTTTCGTAGAACAATAAGACAATGTGTTGATGTCAACACAGTCGGCTATTGCTCAACCCAATCCGTGTCATGCTTTCGTAAATAACCCATCGGTGGTGTGTCAGAAGCAAAACTGTAGTTGTATCTCATTTACTGGAACAACGGCAGGGTAACAATTTCGACAGAACTCAAACCGGGCTCACTTTTGTGGTTGAGTGTTGACCTGCGTATACAAGAATATTCGCCAAACATCTTGCCGGAAACATTAAGAGTACTGTATCTACCGTATGCCACTGTTTACCTGTGTGTTTGCGGAAATGTCGTGTCAGCTCGTCGGACCGCGCGAATCGCCATGTGCAATTTGTCCAGGTGCATTCGTATGGCTTTTCACCTGTATTTATTGATTGATTATTGACAGTCTATGGGATTCATTCGCTCGTGAAACATCAGTTAGCCACCGACCGGTGTGGGTTCGCAGATGCGCTTTCAGGTGCGAACTTTTGGTGTACACCTTGCCACACGTGCCGAAATCGCAGCGATGCAAACGCAGGGGCTCGACGGTGGATGACGTGCACTGAAGGTACAACAACGTTTTTTGTTGGACCTCACGTATCAGTTGGTGCGGTTCGGGCCCACTGTAGGTTCAGGATTGAGCTTGGAAATCGCGTTTGATTGTGGCAGTGGCAGATCAGCTTTTGGCCAAGTCCAAAAGGTGATTTTTATCTGCTGCTTGTTCCATTTTTTGAAAAGCCATTTTCATATAGTACTTGTTTAGAATTTGGCGCTTTTACACTACATTCTATATTGACCACGCACGCGTAGCGAGCAAAATTTCGGCACTTTTTGCGAGCACGATGAAAAAGTGTGTCTGGACGCGCGACGCGCACGACTTTTGCACTTTTAAGCGTATTATAGAGTGAAAATCCAGCGATTTAGGAGTCCTTTTTTCTTCTTCCTTCCCAAACGGTGCCCCCGGGGGGCACCCCCCTTCAAAGGTCAACCTGACCAAAAGTGGCCGTGGCGGATCAGCCCTTGGAATGCGGAGAACCTGAAGTTGACGGCACTACTGTTCCACGCTACCTACAGTATGTATACCTGTTGTCGTTTCTTCCTGCGCACGGTCGCTGCAGTGCTGCGTTTGTTGTTGTTGCCTGGCGCACACGACCGCATCTCAGCATCGGGCGTCGACACCGGGTCGATCGGTGGCGAGCTCGATTGTGCGTCCGATGGGACGCTCGATGACGTCATCAGGTCGATCGGCTCCTCTTTCATACACGATCGCGTCTGTAGTGCGTTGGTATATAGCTTGTCACAATTACATATGCTTTGAGTCAAGATTCGACGGCACAGTTTGTGAAGCGAAATGGCAAGTCATGTATCCGCCTACCTGTGTGGCGTCAATGGCACATTGTTCGTCCAATCCGGCCACATTTCCAGACGCGGCCAGTTGTTTCGGCAGCACAATACCGATGGTGTTGCTGTGACATGAATGTGGCAAAATGGGTGGTGCACGTGACGGACTCGTGCTCGATAGCATCTGCAAATTTTAAAATGCACTTGTATACCGTGTTTTTTTTCAAAATATTACCCTGATTTCTCAAGAGAACACACGTGTATCATGTTCGACAACGGCAATCCGCTGTGTCGACCACCGACAAGACTGACGGTGTCCTGTTTTTCGACCATCTGCTGCATTCCACAGCCGCCGCTGCTGCTGGCATTGTTGTTGTGTGCGAGTGCCGGTCCACTTCTGAGCACGGTTGGCCTTGTTGGCACAGGGTCGTTTGGCTGAACGGGCGCAGACATGGACCCGTTCAAGTGTAGATTGGCGGCGATACCGCTCGCGGCCGACAGCTGGCAGTTTGTGGTTGGCAAAATAGCCGACAGATCGATGCCGGCGGTGGTGAACTGAAGACGCATGATCTCGAGACGAAGTTGAGCGTCGCGATCTAGCAGCTCCTTGATTTGCGCCTGAAATGGCAGGGCCAGGCGCAGTTTTTTTTATAAAACGTTGGCCGATGTGCTACACACGGTGATCAAACAGCGTCACGTGGCAAGGGCAAGGCCTGACCACAAAGATGACCGTATGTTTCACATGGTACGGGCAATTGTATGTGTGTGCAAGCAAACAAAGTCGACAGTTTCGAACCTGTTGTTGTTTGTGTTGTTGTTCCAATTGTTCACGTCTCACGATCGCTTCGATAATGTGGGCCGGTATCGTTGGCAGAAAGGTTGGTTGATAGGACAGGACTGAAATCAGGCTGGATTTATGTATATGTTTGACCTGAAGGTTCAACTCCCTAATCTAAACGTCAAACGTGGCAGCACCATTAACACGGCACCAGTGCTATCCAAATGTGGGGTCGTTAGGAAACTCTTACATACATTGCTGTCTTTCCAATGCATTGTTCATTGAAAACGGGGGTTTCGTGAGCGCAGCGCTGTCCAATGCGGTCGTTTTCTCGTTCAATTGTTGTCTCAAATGATGTGTGCTCTCAGCTGTCAGGTTTCGTAACGGTGTGATGTGATTCCTTGACGAATCAGGGACATCAGGAATCTTACGTTTCCTGGATGCAGCCGACACGTTGATGTTGACATTGTGACTCGGCTGTGGGATTCGTTTGAGATACAAAGGTGGTGGTGCTGGCTGAGTGCTGGCAGTAGAGGCTGAACATGAGACAATCGCTGGTTTGAATGGCATAGTTGAATGTCTAGTGTCTAGATACACCACTGCCACCAACCACAAGAGCACGACACGGAGTGGTATCTCACGCCCATGTCCAGAAAATTAAAGTGGTGCCTGTGTTACCCCGACGTAACACCATGCACAAATTCAGCGCAGCCACGTACTGCACTGCATGACCAAACCAACCAGCTTGAGTATGAGCACCGAATCTGAGCTGTTGCACCGTTGATACAGGGTGTGTGGTCTGATGATTCGACACGGGCATTGTCAACCGATGCACATCAAGTGGATGCGGCACGCGACCACCCTGTACCAAATGGGCGGAGTTCAGTCCAGACAGATTGTGTCCGAAGCCGGGCGTTTGCGCAGCCAGATGTTCTGAAAGCAAGACAACTTAGAGGTACAGTATATTTGCATATACCATTTGAGTCGCAGCACATTGTACTAAACACATCAACATGAAGAGTTTAATGGAAGCATAGAGTGAGCCTGTGTTTTTTACTGATCACGCATGAGTTTGACAACGTGCTCCGCAGTGAAACATCAGCGGATCCCTCGCAGTCGCAAGCGGTGTTGCACCACAGCACATGTACAGTACATGTATGCATCACCTAATGCTTGTACATCTCCATGAAATTTAGGCTACTGTAATTCTTGATCTCAGGTGCCCTTTGAAGTGAGATGCTCTACCATATTACGGTTTGTAGATATTTTACTGACACGAATCAGAAGCGCCAGCTTTTCTCACCGACGATCATCCGACACGTTGGACACTGGCAAAAAAGTTTCACGTACATCTTGCTGCATCCCCATGGTTATTGTAATTGCGGCGTAAATGTCGGTATCGTGGCTTTGGAAAGTTTGAGAATTGACTTTATTCTATACAATAGTGGCGCATGAACATTCAATCGACAATCTAAAATGTATACAAATGTGCGTGCATCAAACAAACACGCGCGCCCAACTTAAAAAAACCGTTCGAAAGCCAAGACAAGACCACACCCTTTATATGGAGCCGTCCAGTGTCAACTTAACATGAATGCGGTCGCGCAATACGATTTCCAATGTGGAACTACAGTATACCAGTGTATGTATATGTATAGGAGTGGCACACCCCGATGTTGTTCGTCTCAGACGCGCAGCTGAAGTGTACTACAGTCTGTGCACGTACCGTAGCACATGCCCGTACATATGTAAAAAACCGGTAACTAAAATCCATTGGTGTGCTAAGATGAAGTATACCAACTGCATGACAGACGCACATACCCACTGGCCCAAACCTGGCTACATGACCAGCTGCACGATGAGTTTTAATTAGAAAAGTATACGGTTCTAGTCAGTCACGTGTAATTCTGATTGCCACTCCTTTTCTATCAAAAGTGCTGTGGATGTGGTGGCGCAGGACAACAACCAGGCGCCATCCACACAGCTGGTGCGGTGCAAACACCAAAGTCCGACGTGCAGTTTGCTGGCATTTGGGTTCGGTGTGCTTATTCGGTGCAGCTGCAGGTATGTATTGTGCTTTCACGCTTGTCGAACACGACTCAAAACATCGCCAAGTATATTGACACAACAATAACTTTTGTATGGTCGTGTCCCGAACCCAACCCACAGTACACCGAATTGCGCAACACATGAAAATGGGTGTTTTTGCTGCAATTTATGTGAATTTGTCACGCACCAAATTTCCACCAGACACAATGGGCAAAAACATGTGTCAGGTTTCTAACCAGGTGCGTGTTTTCGGACAGTAATTTACGCAAGTCACAGCACAACACTCCAACAACTTCTTGACTATAATCGCACGCGCGCACATGCTTTTGGTCACGGTTTCGCTTTCACATTTTTAGATGCTACAGCTTGATAAGGCGCGGCGGGCACGCACGTAGACTGTCTACAAGCATGTGTGACGCCTTTTGCGATGCTTAATTTGCCTGTAAACAAGGTTGTAGCGCGCATTGTTTTTTGCATGAAGGGGTGCTTAGATGGGCTACGCATGCCTTATACGTATTCTTTTTTCAATTACAGTCTCGCTTGCATAGGGCTGCCCATACTGGATACTGAAACTCTGTTGCAGTCGTCGTCAGTCACATGAGATAAGCATCTGCGCAGAAAAGTTTACAGAGTGCAAGACCGCTTTGGTGCTTTCTTAGGACATCAAGGTCGGTTTCAACGAACTTGGACGTGGTTCTGGTTCCGTCAGCAGACCGACGGATCGGGAACGAAGTGTCGCCCGGTTGTGCAATACCTTATTCCAGGGTCACGTGTAGGTAGCTGGTAGCAATATTAATACCGTGCCGAATGGGCGGTAAGGCGTCACAGCGAGAACTGGCAACATTTGCACCGTTACGTAACACCCAAATAATGTGCGCACTGTGACTGATTGTATACCATAAATATTGCACTCAAAGTAGTTCTTGGGTGTAGCGAATCACAATTTCACGCTCAAGCACTCTTTATGCATAGACAACAATTGTTTCAGCCTACGCACAGAAGCACTGTCGCATGTCGCGCTGATACACATCGTCGCATGTAGGTACATATGTACATACCTATACCTTACCTGTTGTCTGCCCTTAATTTGTGGCAATAAGCATATGAAACAGCATTCTTGAAACAGGTCGTTCGATCGAACGCACCGTCAAGACTACTGTATGTAGCTCCAATTAGAGTGTACAGTACATGCTACAGATACATAATTTGACAACAGTTGCGTGTTTTCTAATACTTTCACTTATATTTTTGACAAGCATGGCGCACGCATAACGTCTTGAACCACACCACACTTGAATGAGCACTAGTGTGCCGTTGCAGTTTCAATAAATGAGTACACGCCTAGGTAATACGGAGCACTTAACCCTAGATAACTGATCAAACAAAGTCAACTGATGCAGGCAAGTTACTGAAACATCAACTTACGTGCCAAAATCGGCATAACGGGCGCGGACATGATTAAGTCGGTCAAGTCCATGTGATGCACGGGAGCACGCGTGTCGACCGTCAACCGGGGTGGGGGCATGGCACCTGTAAGTGTTGATTGTGTCGGCTCGCTTGCCAAAAGTCATTCCCGAAAGCCCTATGGCAACCGTTTAGACATCGTTTTTTCTGAGGTGTTGGCCAGCTACTGCGGGGGCATGCCCTTTGCAAATCCAACGACCTTGCCCTTTGCCCTTGGACGACCTCTCTGGCCAAATTTTGTTTCTACAGCATGTACGTAGGTAGACCCCGGCTTATAGTAATGTGGTCAAATCATCTCGTCATGTAAAGTCGTCGAACACATGTATTGGTTTTCGCGCTCATTTGGGGCTCATGTGTTCGACGACTTTCTTTGACGAGATGGTTTGACGACAAAACCATAAGATAGACCCCGGATACAGCACAAGAACACTCACGCAGGATGGCTTGATATAATACAGTGGCGGATCCAGCTTTTGGCCAATGGAGGGGCCAAATACAAAAGGTCATTTTTATCAGGTGCTTGTTCCATTTTTGAAAACTCATTTTTATCCAGTGCTATAGTTCAGACTTTCGCGCTTTTTGCAACAAATACCATACAGATGTTACAATGCGCGCGAAGCGTGCGAAATTTTGGCACTTTCACGCCTGCGAAAGCCAAATTTCATTGAAATATGAATTATGCTATATTTCACGCAAAATTTTACTGGCAATGACCCCACACAATATCAGCAACAAATCACTCTCATTTACCATTTCTTCGTGACTCCGCATTCGGTGTGGTCGAGTCCGGCGATATTTTCGGGGTCACCGGGTTTTTCTCGACCCTGAGGTTCAAAGGCGACACTTGTGCACGGCCGTCGATATCGATCGTGGTCTCGTGCTTGAGCTGCAGATGTAGGGCTGACGGTGCATTCAGCATTTTGATGAACTTGATTGACTTCCTTTTCAAGGACAATATTTTTCTTATGTTTTCTGTTTTGCCGGTCTGCAACGCAAAGGAAACGAAAATAGTTATTATACTGCAAATTAGTTAGTCACTGAGGGGTTCCAGTGGAACGCAAGCAGCTGACATTTTGTTCTATAAATTTTAACGCAACGCACACCACAACAACCGCTGCACGCTTACAGGCGTCTCCGCCGTTTGTTTTTTTGCTATGAAATGTCCACCCACGCAAGTACGGTATTCGTATTATCACACAGAATGCTGACATTTGATCAACTTAATCGAGCCCCGTCGAACAAAGACGAAGAAAACAATAACATGTTTTGGACACCCAACAAACAGACACACCACACCCTGGGTATATAGTTCAAAACAGGGCGAACCTTATCAGTAGTTGCGAACCTTGACGTTATTTACTCTATGGAATCTGGGAGAAACCATGCGGGTTAGACATGACAAGGGCCAGGGGGTCCCCCACATATGTCTGTATAGGCATTTTGGTTCGGAACATGAACTGTGCCTACACGGTATCTATGACTTTATCGGTTATTATTGGGCACAAGTAAACATAAAGAGCCTTCCCGATGCTTTTTGACAAAACCGGATCTCAGATTTACCTGCTGGTAAATTAAGGCAGAGTCTAATGATAAGAAGACGGTGGAAGTAAAGTTTGAATAATTTTTCCAGCAGCATTCTCACAGGAAAGAAATTCACATTTGCCAGAACGGGGGTGTCCACAGTCTTCCAAAGAGGATGTCGTACATAAATATAAGCGTTTTACTGTCTGTCAGGAGAATATTGCCAAGAAAACAACGCACTCAACATAAACCGGTTATGTTGCATGAAAAAATTAACAGGCAGGTGTGATTTCATGCAATAAGAGTAAACGCTTTGCGTGTATCAGAACTTGGTTTAACAATAAATTTTAGACGCAACCAAACAGACTTTGATGACCAAGCACAGCACAACAGATGAACGTAGGCATGGTGGGATCCTGTGGTGGGTCAAGAAAAAATAGTGATTGATAATGGTCCGTCAACACAGACACCGATTCAACTTCAGTGTATTAACAGAACAAAAAGCAGCTGCATTTGAAAGGTTGCTGTGATGAAATTGATGAGCACAATCAGACGTGAATGGTGCGTGATTACAAAATGTATCATTGGACACTCGCCGCTTTGTAACGGCTTGCCCGAGCAAAGTCCAATCGCAACGCCCAAGTCCGAGTCTAAGTCGGTTCAACAAAGACACGCGACCAAGAGTGAAGACAAGCCACATGTATTGGGTACTTGTACTAAGGGTTGTATCCACGAAAGGGTGGCCTGGAGAGTTCAGTGGAAAGTTGGATGGAAAGTTGGGTAGAAAGTTCAATGAAAAGTTCAGTGGAGTGGTTACGGTAGCGCTGAAACATTGCACACGTTGCAGCGTGCCGTATGCGTATTTGTGCGTGGGTAAAATGCATTCGTGCGCGGTGAACAATGATACACGCGCGCCTGTGTTGTGCAAACCCAGTTTGGTTGGGAGCTGTGGCGTTTCCAATGTTTTTGCGTGGCAAAATGGAACGTGAACGTTCCACCCAACTTTCCACTGAACTTTCCACTCAACTTTCCACCCAAATTTCCACTGAATTTTCCACTCAACTCTCCACTCCACCGATTCGTGAATACTGGCCAGTCGAATCGAAGGACACTGGATGAGCAGTCGTGGGCGCCAACAGGCGCTTTTTCACTCTTGCCTTGGTCCCTCTGACAGTCATAGGTTGATAAAAAAATTTCGGTGAAAACTGGGTTTAAGGGGTAACGTTCTGTCGGAATTGAATTCGGGATCTACTTGGTCGTATATATGTACAATATGAGTGTCTGGAGGAGACCGTCCTTTTGGGAGACTTTAATATGTACCTCACCGATTTTGCTGAAAATCGGTGTCCGGAGCTTTGCTCTGCGGATGAGTATGGACGTGCATGGTTACACACTATGTAATGCCATTGTGTTTCGCAATCAAGTAGGTGTACATAGTATGTACATGTAGCGGCAGCTTGTAACACCATCGCCCACACCATGTCACCAGCATTGAACAAAAGGAAAGAGAAAAAATGGAAGTTACTCCAAAGGTGCTGCAGACAACGTTGTGGTTGGGAACGTGGTTCTGCTCGTCACATCAAAATGACATACAGTAACTTTTCTTTATGATCAATTTTGCTGTTTTTGTGAACAAATTGAAACTTTGCATTCACAAGGATATTTGCTGACAAAAACGAGCGTTTACAGTAGGCGTATACGGCAATGTCCTGAAACCGAATCGGTATACTCATTGATAATGCACATGTACAGTACCTATATGTACATACACATATGCGCGGCCATCAAGGTTAAATGGGTGTTTTTCGGACATGTCTTGAAAGTGAAAATAGAAATGCACGTACATAGGTATGTACATATAGTCACATCGACGTTTGCCAAAAGCCTTCCAGTACAGTACACTGAAAGCAGCGCGCACTAGCAACTTGCCAGCAGCCAGCCAAGGTTGAGACACACCTTTTTCGGCGCAATTTTCCAGCGAAACAACCTTGTTGTGAAAACAACCCATTTCCAAAACTACGTCTGCACTTTGCTTGCATGCCCTGAACAGCAAAATTATATTCATCATCAGTTTGCATTGGTAAGGTTATACCTATGGTATACTGTACCACATCACATTAAAATTGAAAAACGCCAACTCCAAAAACAAGCGAAATGTTCTCAACCAGCACATTCCATCTTAGCGCGCACTTTTGACGCAGGTCTCAAAATTAACACACCTGGACAGAAATTTTACCGAAAACTTGACAGACTGGTGCGGGCGGGGTGTGCTGTTGTTGTATAAGTGTAAGCTCGATCGCAACGTATTGTACGTACTGTATGTACGATACGGCATGTATTTTCCAAGTCGTTGGCCTTGGAACGAAATGAAATTATGCAGTGAACAGCGCCATCAACCCTATAGGTAGTGTACTCCAAGCTTTGGTTGTTATACGTTTTGCAATGCACAGCCGCAATTGCAATTGCGCTGCCTAAGAAACTTGAGAATACGAATCAAGCTCAGCACACTTCCAATTGGATCACGCGCGCGCGTGTGTCTGCAGGTTTCCCCGCTTTGTCTTGAAACCCGCCCATTGCGTATAGCACTGCGCGCATGCTGTAATTTGAAATGCAAAGTTTGATGTTGGACAGACTGTGACAATACAGCACATGTTTACGAACTGTCCAACTTTGCACCAGATCGTTAATTTAGCATCGCGCGCCATGTTTGTAGAGGGTGTAACCAAGACTGTATCACTTGCTTGGCTGTTGTGTTGTCGATCAAAACTGCTGAATATGGAATTCATTGACGAATTACACGACCGTCCAGCGCCTACCAGTTAGGTTCGTGTTCGACTTGGATTAATACAGGGAACCGCCCTTATTGTTTCAGACAACGCCAACTTCACGCACGCATGAACACTCTCACTTTGCAGCGGATATTGTTACAAAGCGACGCGTTTTTAGCTAACGCTCGCGCGTGAAGCTGGCGCGAAAGAGATGTTGTTCAAGATTTCAATTCAATTTCGTTCGAAAGCCCGCACGTAGCGATTAGGCTGTGCAAAAATGAATTTTTAAGAATTGGGACACAGCAAGCAGTGAAACTAAGAAATTATAAGTTCTGTTGCACGGACGTTGAATAACAGAAATAAAAAATTTGCGAAAAGTCAGTGCTGGTCGCGCCCTAATGATCACGCGGTGGAAAATAGCGTATAGTTTTGCTGACATGGGGCGTCGCATTACTAATAACAGGTTTCGTGTTATTCTGTGCCATTTTCACTGTTTTTTGTACATAGTTTCTATCGGTGTCTATATTTCATAATTGCTGCTTCGGTGTTCAGAAACCACATGCTACATACCTAAATGTACATGTACATTACTGTAGGTATGGTTACTTTTTCAGGTTCTGTGTGGTTAAGGTTGCATGCATTTCGTCATGTAATGTTAGAAACAAGCAGCGTACATCTGCGTCACTCGGCAGCACACAACAGTTCTGTCTGACCACTCCACAGGGAAAGCAACAAATTCCGCTCAGTTTGGGTAACTAATACCCGCATTGTAAATGATTGGCGCACGATGAAGAGTTAACGCCTTTCAAACATTGCATGATATTGATACTGTAAATACAAGGATAGTCAACACCCGCTGAACTGACGGACTCAGTCCAGTGAATAGAGGTTCACACTATTATGGCACTTGTTCTTGGCCAGTGCGCCCAGCTGCGCACACTGAATGGTATCCAACAATGCAACTCAGGGAATCGTGGAAATTAATGACCGCTGTTGATGTCCGCTGAATGCGTTTGCGGACAAATTATCGAGTCGCGACGCGACTATGTACAGTATATGCCCCAAAATGCTCACGTTGGTTGGCGATACAATGTAGGGGTGATATTTTCGAAACGGTGTAAAGGTCAGTTGGGTGTAAAGGTCGGTGGAAAGCTCGGTCGACAGCTCAGTGGGATAGACCTCGGTGTAAACTTGAAACATTCCACGTTAATAACAAGCAATGTTTCACGTTTACACCGAGCTACGCCGACCGAGCTTTCGACCGACCTACACCGACCTTTACGCCCAACTGACTTTTACACCGTTTCGAAAATTCCACCCTAGGTAATCAATATTCGGCAGTACATCATTGGGCAAGCGAAATGAACTAGTTTAATGCCAACATCATGGCCTGAACCATGTTGCATAAAGTGAAATGACAACTGGCGAAGTGCCCACATTACTACAAACATGTCTGAAAATGAGAACAGGGGCGTTTCATGTTGCCAAAAACTCGATTGGCCGATAAAAGTGAAGCACTGCTGTCAAACTAACGCGAACGTAAATTACATATGTGTAGATTTTGCGCAGAAAGACGGTTTGACTGGCAAAAGTCGCTCATCAGGTTTTCCCAGGTTATGTGTCATACAGTACCCTAACTGCCCGTGTGTGCAGCGCTCAAGGCACACCATCAAATATACACATCGCCCTGTACATGGCTCCATGATCAACATGGAAAACAAAGTGAGCACCAATAAAATGTATGAATTTTGAAGATCATGCTAATTCGGTATCATTTGTTTACATGTGTGTTCAGGCGACAAATTTCTATGATCAAATTAGGCAGGGAAATGACGCCTCTGCAGTGATTGTCTTGCAACATCACAAACCTTACATAAGTCAAATGCAAGTTAATTGCAACTTCACTAGTTCAAAACGAACGCCTACATATGTACGTGATATAGTACCGCACAAACATGAACAAGTTGTTCTGAAACCAGAACAGAACTCCGTTACTGTACATACATAATTTCGACCCAAATTCTGTTTTTTATACATGTTGATGGGAGAGCGTTTTAAAAAGACACTGTTAGGTAATGACACACACAAACAAGCTAGGGAGGTGCGGTCTTAAGCTGCGATTTTAAAAAATGGTCTTTATGTGTTCTGCGATTTGGGCGTGGTTTGTCGAGGGTTCAAATTATGCTGAGAAACTGACATAATCGCGTTTTTTCTGTGCGCGGGCACACAAAGGGAAAGTGGCACTGTGCAACGAAAAGAGAGTTTGATGGGCGGGATAATTTTTTTATTGAAACCTGTGCAAATTCAGTGATTGATAATACCTACAACGCCGTGCTGCTCATGTTCAAGGCATGCCATCTGTAATTTCAAGTTAGCCACATCGCTTTCTATTGTCCATGCGCGCAGCGCAGCAAGCACACAACAAAAGTGGATGCACACCGACACAACTTATGTACAGGCCTAAGCAGTCTTCTGTAGGAAAATATAGAATTTACACGGCAAAACTGACAAAAACCGGCTACTCACATGGTAAATCGTATACAATGCGCAGCAGCTGGTTGGGTGAGGGTGTTTTCACTCAAAATTCAGTTTATTGGGTATACGAGGCACCCAGTTTAGTCTAAATTCAACATGTCTTGCGAATTTACTGTTGTTGTGGGTTTATGTGTACCCAATGAACGATATTGCGTCTGTGTCGGCCGGTGCTGAGATACCTCGAAACCGCGCCTAGTTTCTAAACAAGTGTTTATGTTTCAAGTGAGGCGTTTATACTTAGTTAGGCTGCCTCGATGCGGTTTGGTTTGGAGTCAGCATACAACTATTTTTCCTGAATTGTTTCGCGAATGACGTTTCAGGCCGCTGAAATATACAGTAGTACGCAGATCAACGCAGAAGTAGATGCTGATGCTTCAAAGTTACGTTGAAAAATGTCGCAATCGGAGACACAAGTATAAATTTCATCGACTATTTGATTGAAAATCACTTTTTTACACAGAAAATGATAAATGCCACACCATGCACTTTTATGATTGCGTGTGCGTGAACAAAAATGCCCAAAAATGCCCAAGGCCGGTTCAGCCAAACCTCAAACATTACGCTCGCACACACGATAAAGAAAAAGAACCGGTTTTTTGAAGCGCCGATGCCAAAATAAAAAGTCCAATATTATACATAACAACAGAGATACTCAAAAAAGTGCATGTTTTGCAATAATTCTTCCTCCTCTTTGGAAAGAAAATGGGAGATTTATGCATCAGTTCAGAGAACAGTGCCCAATATTCAGAAATTGCAAAATACGCGTTTTATTCTGATCACACCTGCACGAAATTGACACACCTGCACGAAATTGTTTGATTTTTATAACTCATAGCATACTTTTGCGGAGAACGTTTTTTTGATTTCATTTGTTTTGTGACTCAACTGCGGTCTGGTCTGAGGAAACAAGCTATTGTGCAACATTTAACGTTCACAGAAGACGCGCACCTGGAAGCTTGTAGTCTGGCATAATCAGGCTGCAGCGTAACAAAAAAATGTGAACAAAAAGTGCGAGGCTGGGTGGATGGTCTGCGGAAATTTGTCTGCAAGCAGTACGAGTTAACATGCTCTCTCACCTTAATGAACTTGAAAATTCAAGTCCAATCCTAAAAAAGTCAAGTTCTGGCTTCGACCGACACTCCTAAACGAAACGGATGAAGACCAACAAAAGTGTCTTGCCGTTTGTTTGTCCGCTGACACAGGATTGGTGCTCGTGCGCAAGTTGAGTCACTAATGCGCCTGGGCGATTTGATGATGCCATGGTACCTACTTCTTCAGCTGTTCGCTGAACCATCAGGGCTAAGTCTAGACCTAATCACAAGCCTTAGCATACGCTCTGAGAATAATACTACGCACATGGCATCAAAACTGATGGTTCAAATGTTCAGATCAACAAAGTAATGTATACGTTCTGGTGGTCTGTTAAGGGTTTGTGTTTGTGTGTGACCAGCGCTATACTTTGAAGCATGGTTGGTGTTGGTGAGCAATAAACACGTTTACCGTAATCCTTTGGTTGGGTGTTAATTCGATTGTAAACTTTAGTGCCAGCTTTATGTCGTTGTACCATAACCAAAAGTTCAGTGCAGTTGTCATTGCTGCTTTGTGTGTTCCCTGTTTCTTTGTGACTCGCCCCTTTGTGGGTGCGGATTACGAGCAGAACTTGCAGCTTGATGATGCCCTAAAACCGGACCTATATACGATTGTGGTTGGGGCCCGAAAGCAGGTCAGAGAAGGACATAAAAACATCGATTGAGGGTTGGTGGTGAGCAGTTTATTATGCTATTTATTGTTACTGCACGCTGTTGTAATCGTGGACAACGGTTCAAGATGCTACCGCACCAGGTATGGATGCACTGGGAATGCTGCGGAAAACGGTCGCATTCCACACGCATTTTCATTGCAAAGTGTAGAAAAGAAACCGCAGACGTTAGGTTTAGCGAGAGCGGCTTCAACTTCAGTCGGAGAAGACACCAACACCATCTACAGTATGTACATACGCATGTGTGCATCGCATTTAAAATTCAAAGTGGCGCACAATGGTCGGGCCAACCTGTCGTAAACCTCACGGGGCCACACAATGACCCAGATTGAAGGGTGTAAAGACTTACATTGTCATGTGTGGATGTGGATGGACACACCTGGACCGTAAAACGGGGGTACGGTAGTTTATTATTGGTGTTGTTGACTTGGTTAGAAAACTGGCCATTTAACCGACTTGATGAACACGAGTTGTCGAAACTTTTATTTCATCTTTCACGCTAATCTTGATGCCTACAAGGCAGAATAGGATAAGTGGGATACACTGTAATAAGGCGCGGTTATACTTATTCCGCGGAACCGGAGGAACAGGTGGAGGAACGATTGCCACGGGCCACTGACAAGAGCATGGCTCAAAGGGGACCTACAGCGTGGACGGCCTTGTCTCACACTAGGCGCTCACGCAACCAATTTTGTGCAACGCGGATTCCTCCACCGACCTCAGTGCAAAGAAAGAGGACGAACAATCGTTGTGCTTCAGCCGCACACGCACATGTTCAATCCGAAACACTTCGTAGACGAACACGTTGTTACTTGCTGCTATGCACGGCTGATGATTAGTCAGGCAAACACAAGACTATCAACGGAAATGATCGTCCCTCCACTTGTTCCTTCAGTTCCGCAGAACGAGCATAACCGCAGCCTCAGGCGCTTTGTCACTTCATGGCACGAGATTGCAATCATTTGCAACGTTTCAAGCAAGCCGTGACTGGGTCTGAAATTGAGGGATAAAACTGTTTTTCGTCCAGAAATGTACAGATCGCTTGTTACAGTGCTAGAATTCTTTTCGCCTTCCACGGCTGATTGCGGCGGTGGTCCACCACACACACAAAAGAACAAAAAAAACAGTCACCACGCTCAACCTCAGACCACCGGAGTCGACTGCAGTCGGAGACAGTTTGGTGCAGGTGACGTACCCTTTTCAAAGTGGACTGTCTATCGACCACCGCAAGCTCCACACGGGCAGAAAAATCCTGCACACCGGACATGTACATATAAATAAATTATCTCATCGAGTTTATCAACCTTTCATCATTTTGACGTCAATATTCCTCCACAAATGATGGCAGTCGTCCTGGTAGACCTGTAACACATATTTAACCTGTAACGTAACCCGCTAGGTAATGGCCCACAAACTACAATACCACTGGCCTGAGCTGCCTCAAATATAGTCACTATAAATTTACCGGCGATTCCCCAACAACTGTGGCATTCCAAGATCTTGACGTCTGGTGATCTTAAGACGAAGAAATGAACACCTATATTTACAGGGGGCATCGTATATAACACACACCACTCGATTTTGCCATTTGTAACCGATCTAACGACGTGCATTGTAGATAAAAAAGTGCAAATTTCAAATGTAACAAAACAAAATATAGAATTGTTCCATCCGCACACCTGACAGATGCAGAACGTTAGACAATCGCCCCTGGCTTCCTCTCGGCACTCCTTGGTAGCTAGTCGGCACTCTTCAACGCTGCTCTTCAGTCCACTGTGTCGAGGTAGCCATTGGATTGATACGATGACGGGAACAAGACACATCAAAATCAGGACAGTTGGGCTGCGCATTTTGATTTTAGCAATCGCCACGGAAATGGACTGCTTCTGAGTAAATTCGTACAATTTTCCTGAAAACGTGTGTTTTTTCGTAATAATGTATAAGACGAAGCTGCGCATGAATCACCCAGATTCGATCAAAATTTGGTCCTTTATATGTGGCCACAGAACGAGCTTGTTTGTGCGGGGGAGGAAAATGTTCTGCCCTCCCACTGCGCGAAAGAATGGAAGCAATGTCATGATTGTCGCTGAACGACGAACAGTTGAAGGTAAATATAAAGATCAAAACGCGTTTTGTGTGAATTTGCGCAAAAAGCGCAACCACGCAGATAAAACCGATTCAAACACGTGTACTTTCCTATCGCAAACATCGTGGTTAAACTTGCCTTTACGTGATAAACAAATAATCAGTCAAAATTATGCAACAACCGAAAGTTACCACACCTAAAATGTTCAGTGTAGAAAAAAGTGCGTTTGTTTCAAATCAAAAAAGATTTTGCACTTCATGTTTTCCGTTCTGTGAAGGCTGCGATAATTGACATTTCCGTTCCGTAAATCAGCGTTTTATCACGTGCACTTATGACCGGAATTTGTTTTGCTCGACGTTCCGGAATGTCCAGTTGTCTATATGTACTGTATGTACTGTATGTCGGTGGCATTTAGAAAACGGTTCTCCGAAACTTATGTACTAGCGAATAATTCCAATTGAGTAAATCGAGTGAAAAATCATCTTGATTAAGAACCAGGAATACAAAAAAACGATAACAATGTTTAACCAGCTGCAAGTGCAGACCAATCAGACGAAGAATAGTCTGGCAAACACTGAACGTGTCAGTTGGAGCAGCACAGTGAGCACGATACTCACAGCACCGATCAACACCATAAATAATATCAAACTGTCGTCAGGTTCAGATCTGCGTCGGGTGTGGCCAGTTTGAGTCTGTGTGCCTTGCGAGATCAGGGTCGACTCTGCATTCGGCGAACTGTCACTGAGGGACGAACTGTGCGCGTCGCTGATCGGCATGAAATCCATCGATATCGATCGACACAAGTGATTGGGCTGATCGGATGGGCTAGTCGTTGTGATCGAGTCCTGGTCTGCGTCCGCCACCAGATTCTGGACGGACTTGGCACGTCTCCCTGATTCGTCAGGGTCGAAATCGTGCCCGTCAACATCGAGTATGTGCAGCAGTTGTTCGAGACACGTGCTGCCGGCGGTCGATTGATGTGTGATCTTGCAGTGCTGCTTGACCCGACGCAGACTGTCACCGAGATTGCGAATCGTCACCCGACCCGGACAGGGACTATCCGGTTGATGGCACAACTCGATCGTGTCCAACCATTGCAGCAGCGCAGCACCAACTCGTGTCTGTCCAATCGATTCGCCTCCGGCATTCACGTGGATGATCACGTGATTACAGTATCCACCAAGTGCTCCCACGACGAACGGACGTATGATCTCGATGAGCAGCGCTATGTTGCCAGCGCTGCACGCGCTGTCCGTCAGCTTCACGCGAATCTCCCAATCACCTGAGAATGTTTTGTGATGACATTCTGGTTTTGTGCAATCATATCAAATGACGTGAGCAATTTTAAGAGAAACTGTTAAAGTCTGAGAAATGACAAGTTTGAAGCCGCCGCATCCGCTCTGGTAGCTCATATCTGTGGGACAATCACGGAAGTATCAGCGCAATCACTGGTGTGCACTGATGTTTTTCGTTGTTTTGTTTGGTTACGCAGTTCTTAGAACAAACCCACACATTCAAAAAAATAGCACAAATCGGCAGCACCAACCAGTGGCCTTGTTTATGGACCAATCGATCAGCTGATCGGGATTGATCACCGTCGATTCATCGATTACAGCAACATCATCATCATGTCCATTCTGTTGGTGCGATGGCATCAAGTGTTGATGGGTGTTGCTGGATTGTTGCACGTTCTGTCGACTGAGCGACGCCAGTATTTGCGGCGTGTTGTACAAATGCACCAGTATTTGCCCATCAATCGCACCATCGTTGAATATCTGCGTGCAATTGTGCAGCTCGGATTGAATGAATGTCAGCAGTTCGCGACGCAATCGCAAATCAACCCCGCTTGTCGCTGCCGATCGCGATGAACCGTTCCGATCGCCGGCTGAATGCGACACGATGATCAACAGCTTGTTCTGTCTGAAAACAGAATACCGGCGCAGTTTCGAGCTTTCATTCACTGTCGAAAGACTAATCGCAATAAGCAAATCTGAACAATCGAATCGTTGTTGTGAATATAAAATGACACCTGATTCCCACCTGTTTCGCACATTAGCAAGCCGCAAATGCTTTCCAGTATGCCACATGTTCAAAAGGATGAATTTGTGCTTTCTCATAACCTTGGCAATACCAACATCCAAAACTATCAAACGAAACCTTTCCAAAATCAGTTCAATGAATCGTTTTGTGAGCTTGTCGAGCGCTTTGTGCCGACTCAAATGTCGCAGATCGAGTCGGTGCACGGGCGCGTGATGATTCTGCAACGTGAACAGCAGCTCTTCGCACAGATCACGTTGTGGTGAGCTGCCATTCGATTGCACGTTCACAATGAACTGAGTGAGAATGTTGTTAAAATCGGTCATAGTCGACTCGGCACCGCTCTCTTGCCGGCACATTGTACGAGGCATGACTGTTGGCGAGTGATATGTATACAATATTTTGGATGGAAGAATGTGGATGATGGAAGTCTGAAATTGTGGTCGATTTGTAATTCTGACTGCTCGGTGGTTGCCGTCAGAAATTTGTGACTGCCAATTCAGCCAGTGACTGCTGCGGATTTTGACTGCGACTGCCCGGGAAGCAGAAGTACCATAACTCGAAGCTCAATGGTATTCCAATCTCTTTTTAATTGTTGCGGTGTGCAACATTTTAAAATGCTAGTAGAATAATATTTGAGCGCAATAATATTCAAACAACATTGTTTAAAGCACTACTACACACGACAATATTAAATACCAATAAAGTAATTCACCCCTCTCCTGGATAGACACACGAAGTTATGCAGTTATTGAAACTTTTTGGCGACAAAAAACCCGGATTGCCGCATAGCACGCATTGATGTAGTAGGCATTTACGGGTAGCTGATTTTGGATACACTTTTGACGAAAGAACGCGCAAGTCGCATGCTCCCAATGCAGAGCACAAAGAGGCACATCCATCAAATGCGTTTGTCTTGGTCCGCTCGTTTGGTGGCGCGCACAAAAACAAACACAAATACACATACGAACAAAATGCAACCCTTCGTGCTTTTCGGTCGGTTTGAGATTGGGTCGTGACTTTGAATATATTAAAATTTGTATGCCGGGTGACTCAATAGAGAATTTCTGATCGTCGGTCAATAACAAACAAGCGGGCAAAGTGACCGAGTTTCGGGCTCCCACGAGATGACGATTATTTGAGGAACCCATATCAACGACGGCCGCACTGTGCCTGTTCGCAAACAACAGACGACTCCTTCGGGAATCGAATAGGACAACTTGGAAATTCTAGTTCGCCGTCGCTCCTTTAAACAGTTTTTCGGCAATTTCCGTCAGGTATAATACAATTCAGTCTGTAATGCTGCTCCATTGCAACTCTGAGCGTCACAACAGAGGTGCAGTCCACATTTGATGACATGACGCTGTATTTGAGCAGTTGAAACAGATTGCATCATAATAATAACTTAAACCAACGCATTCAAACCAGAAAAACGTGACTTTGATCCCATGAAAATAATGGCAACGAATGTTGAAACATCAGTCCCTCAGTGCTTATTTGGTGGCCTTCGGCATGCCTTTGCTGTGTCCATTCAGCAGTAACGCGCCCATACCCGCAGGCGAATAGTGTCCAGACGGTTTCTCGTAGTACTTCGGGTTACGTGCTATCGTGTTCACGAAACCGATGCATTTGATATGGTCGTCTTTTAGACTTCGAACAAAGTCTTGCATTTGGTCGTTGAACTGGATGAAGTCGTCTCCGGCCATGGCCGGTACCGGTGCGATGTAGAATGTCAGACCGTCTTTCAACGAGCGGAAATGCGTGACTATCGCCTTCACGGCGGCTTCGGTCTGCTCGAACGGCGCTTTGGTGGCCGCATCCACGTGCCCGATGCACAACATGACTGCCTGCGTAGCCACCAGAAACGTGAACTTGCACAACAGCGCCGCTATCTCCATGGACGTGCGTCCTTTGAACACCTTCGCTTTCATTACTTTGTCATCGACGTTCACCTGGTTGATTCTGTCGACGTTCGAGTCACCGACCACCAGCAGTGGATATTCGTCTTGTTCGACCTTGGCAGCTGCAAAGTCAGAGTTTGAGTTTTGTTTAGACTTGTCACCCAGTACCGGAGTTTTCCACTTAAAGCCCCGGGGGCTCTATGCGGAAATTGGTGGAAAATGGACCCTCCGACCAGAAAGAAAAAATCCAATTAGAGCCCCCGGGGGCTTTAAGTGGAAACGTTTCCACTTACAGCCCTCGGGGGCTTTAAGCGGAAAACTGGGTGTTTTCATCGTTGTCAGTAGGGACACTTTAGGCCAGCATTTTGACATTCTGATACCATATTTCAACCTGATTGTTAGGATCTTCATCTAAACGTGGCAAAACGTTGGTAAAACAACTGAAAAGTGCGGTATTTTGGTCATTCTTACACTAGTTTGAACTATTTTGGCAAGTTTACTGTTCGATGTAAAATCAATGGTCCGTAAAAAAATAAATCCAATTAGAGCCCCCGGGGGCTTTAAGTGGAAAATTTTCCACTTAGAGCCCCCGAGGGCTCTATTCGGGGGGGGCTTTAAGTGGAAAACTCCGGTATGTGTTTCCAATAGATGTTTTTGGACCATTCAATTGTCCCTTGGATGACTTTTCGGCGCAGTAAGTGACACCGATTGACCGGTATACCCAGCTCACGTAACATGTCGTCATTCATGGGGTCCCATGTTCCCATAGAGCCTACAATGAACGCATCTAAGATTACCCGGTACCCAAGAGCTTCGAAGGCCAGTGCCTCCTGTTGGTATGCCTGAATCTTGCGCGACCGGGCGTTGCTGAACGCGTCCTCTGATGTTTCGTACGGACATGTGACGTCGATGATGTAGACCGTGAGCCGTGACTTGTCCGTGACCACGATGTCCGGTCGTTTGTTTCGATCGGTCACTTTCATCTTTTTGTTGACTTCGACGCTGCAGTCCTTTCTGCAAGCCTGAATTGATTTCGCGAGCAGATCCTGCACTACGTTATGCCTTTTCAGAATGCCGTCGCTCAATGAGTGTTCGCAGTTATTGAGAATGTGATGCAACGATTCGAACTCATCGAAACATCTGCTGCAGTGAAATGTTGAATCAGCGCGGTTGTTACGAAACATTGCTCTGTTCCCATGACATGAGAGTAGGTTGAGCCTGGCGCTGTGAATGAATCGAAACCCGCCTAGTGAAATATAGCGACCGTCTTTACAAAACTGCATGTTTTCGCGGGAGAATGGGCAATGAGCTATGCGGCCTTGCTTTTGGAAACTACGCCAGCGCAGCAACCGACTAAGCTGCAGTGATTCGCGCAAAAGTTTGCAGGACACTTTTCTCTGAGCAACCGTGATCAGCAGCGATGGTGAGAATTTGTGGTTGACACACAACGAAATAGTGTCGTTCTCGATTACGACATCACATGGCATGCGTTTGCGGATTGAGATCAGTGTTGATTGGAATCGATTAAACAGGCTTCTAGCCCCCACTGCTTGCATGTTCATTGTGTTCGTGTCCGTGTTACAAAACGCATTGAGATGTTCATCACGTACATCATGTGGTGACATGCGTAAACTAGCAGCGACTTCTGAGCGCATAACTGCCCATGCCGTGGTCGACACTTTTTGATTTGGTGATGTGAGCAACCGAAACACATGGGCCAGCTGCTGCATAAAAACCGTTGAAATGTGACACGCGCTGTCAAATGGTTTTTACCCACGTGCCTTATATTATCGCTCATGTAACATCAACCAACCTGCCGTCTACGTCTATGCTTGTGTTTTGATGGCGATCGATAAATTATGCGCACTTTCTATTTCCAGCGTTTTGGGAGCCATTAATGTTTCAACAACACAACAAATATGGTCTAAAGAGTTGACAGAAATAAGCGTTGACAGCGCTTCCTCTATCAAACCTAAATAAGGAGAAATCAACAAAAAAGAATGTTAGTGTTGAAACGGACAGGTTTCCGGAGCCGACAGTATACACATGCATTGGCATTGTATACTTCATTGCGAACAAAATTTGGTTTGATGGTTTCGAAAGAATGTCTGCAAGTTCCAATAAATGGCCAGTAATTGTCATCTCAGTCTGTTTTGGCAGTCAGTTTTGTCAGTCAGCTTATCGCATAACACGCATAATGTATTGATCGCACAATGGCTATGAGAATATCCATTCAAAACTTTTCCTGAATGGCAAAGCACGCCTCGTTGCAGATCACCAGCGTCCTATTTTTTGCAAGCATTTCACGGTCAGTTTTGGGTGGATTCTCTATAGTAATTGTGCGACCGTGACCAATATGTACACAAGATTGAAATGTGCCCTAAAGGCATAAAACAAGGATATGCAACCTGATGAAACTGCATGAAAAGTTCGATACCAGAAATGTTTGGATATTTCGAACTTCACACTGCGGTCAAAATGCAGTCTGTAATCATCATACTGGAAACGCGTCAGTCAAATGCACGGCACGTGTGTTTCCAATATTCAAATTCAAATTCACGGTTTCTTGTATAGCCGCAAAAGCAGTTTTCGGTTACAGACTGCGATTTGTGGTTTTCGGTTTTGCAATATGTTCGCATTTTTGGTCAGGTACATATCATGTTTACCTGGATAGAGCCCCATACTGTCTGACAATGGAACTATGTAATTTATGCTATATGATATTTGACGACAAGTCGTGCAGTGAGTATTCTGCATTTATGCGTAAACAAAATTCCAAGAAGTCCAAGATCCGGAAGTGTTTGCGTGCACCAAAAACCAATAAACGCTGTAACATTGCGAGGTTCATGTATAGGGAGATCATTGTGTGGAAGGCTGCCTTCACAATGCATGCGGGTTGCGGGTTGCGGGTTGCGGGCCGAGGTAATGCGGGCCCGCAAAAATTGAATCCGCACTAGGTTTCACAATGCAATGTGCGGGTTGCGGGCCAGAAGTTCTAATTGAAGCAAACCCGCAACCCGCAGTTCCTTGCCCGCATGCGGGTGCATTGTGAAACCAAAAAAATGCGGGTTGCGGGCGAAAAGGAGTTTAGGAAACGTCACAAAGAATAACATTCATGAGCTCTTCTTTGTCAATACTGACTTCGAAAAACATATTCAGGTACTGGTCGCACAAAAAGTTTACAAAAACTGGTCAAATTTTTTTCCTGAATCGTGAAGCAGGAAAGTGACAGGGCAGTGACGTTGCGTTGCGCGATCGCACACAAGGCATGCAGTCTACAAAATGTTTCAGACCCGCAGCAATGTATAGGCAATCCATCGGCTCATGGCACTTTTTATACACAGCACTCATGCAGCAGCACACGCCATTTTCTAAACAAGATCTGCACTTTGGGCGAGTGCCATACTTTGATGTATGCGCTGTATGTATAAAAAGTGCTATGAGCCGATGGATTGCCTATACATATAAACACGTGCACTCCGTTTTGGACACAATGGGATTGCAGATTCTCGTTGTTTTCAGTTGTTTGGAAAGCTGAGCACGAAAGTTTTTGAAGAAACCTGTACAAATTTAGCATGCAAATTGATTGCGCAAATAAAGATAAGCGTGTTATGCTTGGCACACTGTTCTTGGAATTCTGCAACATCGAAAACACACAGAGAGTCGAAAACTTGTGCTCTCTGAGCATTGGGTCAACAAAAATCAACCATCCGAGCATGCGCTGAGGACCCAAACCCGCAAAAAAAATAGGATCAGTTCTAATCGAGAAAATGCGGGTTGCGGGCCGATTTGGCCCGCAACCCGCAACCCGCACGCTGCTATGTGAAGGACACTCTGCGTGCGGGTTGCGGGTTGCGGGCCGGGCTCGGCCCGCAATCCGCGCCCCGCAACCCGCATTTCTTGTGTCTTCACAATGCACAGTGCGGGTTGCGGGCCGGTGTGGCCCGCAACCCGCAACCCGCATGCATTGTGAAGGCCGCCGAACATACTAGATGTAATGATGTGTACTGTATCACTCGGTTGGACTGGATTTCGGATCTGAGTCCGAAAAATCGTTTATCAAGTTGTTACCTAAAAGCACTGCGGTAATCAGATGTTTCATGCGCTGGCATGCGTCGGCGGGGGTTCGAGTTCGAGCACGAGTCCTGCCCGTTGGCCATTTGCTTGCCCATTGTCTTCTTCGCTCGTACCGGACGACGAATTCAACGTCTGGCAATCCGATCGTTTCTTTGCCTCGTCGTCGTTCGTCTCGAAATTCGGTTGGTACGTGAAATACGACAGAATCACACCGATGAATATTATCGCGTTGACGGTCAGACCTGCGATTACGGTACATAGGTAGGTATGCATGTGCAGGTCTACAGTTCAAAAGGTACCATCAGAAGAAAAGTAAAGTGTGACAGCAGTCCATGTAGTATGTTGGGCTCCATTCCATTCATCACATCTCTGCTGAAAAACAGGTCATCTCAGCTGCTCTTTTGTTTGCTCTACATTTTGTCTTAGATTTTCGCTTTAATTTTGACCAGCGTAAAACGTGTTGATTAGGCACAGTATACAGGAAAGCAAAATTTTTTGCTGCTCAAATTGCTGCATTACAGGGCTGAGCTGACCAAATGGTTGAAAGCAAAATGTGGGAGAAATTCCGAATGTCGAGCTAAAAATTACTTTATATTCATGCAATCTACTCAGATCATCAACTTTCGTCGTCAACTCAGCCCTAATGCCATATTTCTCGAGCTCAGTCAGAGTTGCTTGAGTATGATGACCAGAGTCGACGACCAAACACATAACCCTCTAAAACGTGGTCAAAACGCCCACCGAATCCGAGTAATGAGAGTCGTAACGAGTGTTGATATCGAATACAAGACAGATGCTGTCCGGTGCATCGGTCGGTCTTCCACAGCGCACACTGCAGATCCAGCACCCAGCCGAACACGATCGGACCCGGGATTGTACCTGAGGGGGTGGTACTCGCACTCTCAGAGTACAATATTGGGAAAATATCCCAAAAAACCACCGTCACCGACCGAGCAATCTGACGAATATCCACTGTATGCCCAATGCCATGGTGCGATGCTGGAACGGTACGCATCTGCAAACCGGAGTTTCATTCAGTTTTGCGTGAAAGAACTAAAATTAATCTGTTTCCTGAGCAATCAAGGCAAAATGGCGAACCTGATGAGAACTTGTTGTGCGGGCAGATTCTGAAAGACACCGAACAGCGTGGACATGCACAGCAGCACGACAAAGATGGGGAATGTCCAACATTTGACTTGGCACGCACCGCGGTGCACCGTGGCGGTCCGCGAAGGCGCGACTGATGTGAGGTTCTTGGCTGCCGCCACGCGCCACATTTGCTCCACGCAACTGCAGTTGGTGAATACCGATCGACTCTGCAATATGGGTATGTATAGTTGCATGTTACTTGCCAGTCGTCTCACTCGCAGGGCACAACGCAGTCCAACCATACACTCATGAGACCATTAGTTGCCAGCTGGCTGGATCAGATTCAAACGCTTGTTCCGGTTTGAAAACGAAGAGAAAGAATGCGCACATGAGTTGTGCACAGTATAGTTTCCGGAACTGTTTTTCGGAGCAGTAGCCGGATTCCGCGCACAATCGTCTCATGAGCCCGCTGAACACACAATCGTCTCATGAGCCCGCTGAACACACAGTCGTCTCATAAGCCCGCTGACGGACTATACCTCATTGACACTGTTGGCGCATCCAGCAATGCACGGTGAGTAGAAGACCAATCCCGTTTCGGGATGACACACAG
Organism: Rhynchonema sp. JSB1_4; assembly: GCA_030248065.1. Taxonomy (NCBI): domain Eukaryota; kingdom Metazoa; phylum Nematoda; class Chromadorea; order Monhysterida; family Xyalidae; genus Rhynchonema; species Rhynchonema sp. JSB1_4. Next base: position 61,652 of record JASAMV010008981.1, read on the forward strand.
GTCGGAATCCAGTTTTGCATTCGCACCCAGAATTGCACGAATTCACGAAGCCTTGCGTGGTCGCCGTGGTGCTGAAACATCGCATCGCATGACGTGTTTTTAGTCCAACCAAATATGACTGGCAGAATTGTGTGCGGGCGGAAATTAAATCAGAACGTGGAACGATAGCTTCTGCAGCACTGCTGACTTTGCCCGCTGGCTTCCTAGTACATACATTGTCAAAGTAAAAATTTCCAATGGTTTAACATTTTGTCATTCACCACACGGAACTCCTGTCTTCTCACTTTAACAACCAAAAAAACTTCACCCAGACATATCGAAGCTTAGTGTTGATGGTGTAACTATAGATAAAGCAACTCCGAGACTCAGTGTCTGACACCGTGTTTTAACACCGCCTTTTTGACCGTCGCAGCCGGGCGGTGGACCGAGACATCGTCGGTGCAAATGCGTGTCAAATGCGATCACCGTGTGAATGTTGCAAAACGAGGTCTTATTGCTCTCATAACAAATCCATTGTTACATACGCACAAAGTTGCAGTCAGGACTTGTTTGGACAAGTTGCAAAGCTCCACATCAGGACTTATGTGTACCTTTGATCATTCAATTGATAGTCCTTGGTGACGCCGACGAATTTCGGCGGATCACATCCGGTGAGGAACATTGCCTGCGACAGTGTGGTGCCCACGGTCGACCAGAATATCAATATGAGCAACGCTCGCACCTTCATCCGAAAACGACGCATCACCCAGCCGATGGCCAGCACACCGAAGAGCGCGAATGGCAGACCCGTTGCGCCTGAATGAACAAGGCACAACACCTGACCGGCACATCTACACTTTGCTGGCTTCAGGGTCAGACTTGCGTGGACAATAGAAAATCCATAGTGCACAATTTGCAATTTCTCAATATTAGTTTCAAATGTGACCAGTGTGAGCGCCGCTCTCAGAACTCCAATGAATAAGTTTTACACGGGTCGGGTCGAACTTGCAACCTTTGGAAAAATTCTGGATTGACTGACAGACATGTAGATTGTACAATGTGCTTAGTCAAAGACACCTAGGGGTCGGAGTGTTTTGATCAAGAGCGACTCGTGTTTCCGTCCTGCGCATAAACAGGATGTTGTGCAATGAAACATCAGATTT